>JAHKKF010525873.1:11219-21428 GCA_019740295.1 Labeo calbasu
GGCAGTGTATGTACAAATCTACCCTATAATGATAAAAATCCATGCAGTTGTTTTTAATTAATCTGTAAAAATAATATCCCCTTTTTCAAATCGAGCCGTTCTCAGATGGCTTCACACCGACAGAGGCCGCTCCCACGATAGTTGATTGACATGAGTGTCCTACCTCCGATCAGTTGTAACGGTCCAACCTCCATGTTTTGATCCCAGAGCAGGGATGTAAGTTAGACAAGAATATCTACGATTGAGGTGTTGTGTTGCTGGATGTAATAATGAACATAGTGGTCGTCATTTACCCCCGACATCTGAGCCGCTGAAGATGCAGTGGATTACGTTTGTTTGTGAAGGGAATGCACCTCCCGATCTACATATATCCATCTATGTTCGTGCGAATCATTCGTGATCCAGTTTCACTTACAACAGAAGTGAGTATAATATATTTTTTTAATGAATCTTTGCGATCGCCTTTCCTAATAATGTGCTAGTAAGCAAGTTTAGCAGCTAAATGCAGCTAAAGTAAACAGGCTTGTCACTCCACAGAGAGAAGAGAGGGGCGGGGTGAGCAAAGCTCATTTGCATTTAAATCAGCCTCGACCAGAAAGGGATTTCTGCAGAGCTGATTTTGGCAAGGTAAAAAGGGTGTTGTTTTACACAACCACTGAGAATTTTTAACCAAAGTATATTATAGACCTTTCATTAAGGCCCTAAAGAATCATATCAACTTGTGGAAAATGGGCATCCGATGACCCCTTTAATAAAAACACAGTTGTACACTGTTCATTTTAGTTCACAGTGCATTAACTAACGTTAACAAACTCAACTTGCAATTTAGTACAGTAAATGCTGATATTAACATTAACAGATTAATAAATTCTGGAGAAGTATAGTTCATTCATTTGTTCATCTTTACTAATGTAGTTAACTAATGTTAACTAACAAACCTTATTGTATTATTAAAATTAGCAGAATATTTTCTGTTTTTCAACCTAACTCTCTTTTTAGTTGCGCAAGGCTACTGAAGTTATCCAGCTGAGAGCACTGAGTGGTTTGCAACATTAACTCAACCAGTGTCTGTGCTTTTATGTATAGCTGCTTAAGTCTGTAATCTGCAGGCGTAGGCTGGGAAAATTTCTAAGAAGCAATGAGTGTTTCAGCACTGGTTGTGTGTGCGCGTACGTGCGTGTGTACCTTTCAAAGAGAGCAGAGTACGCTCCAGGGAGCTAAGAGCAGCCTGTTGGTCTCCAGTGTAGATCTGCTGTAGGAATGTGTCCGTGTGATGATTCCACAGAGAGCAGGCGAAACTATAGATGCTTGATGCCAGCTATAAAAAAAAAAAAAAAAGAGAAGCACAAAAACAGGGGCTAAATCAGCATTTAGTGACAGATTCTTAGGGGGTGTTCAGAGGTACGATGCGATTGAACTATTTGGCAGATATGCTTAAAGTCATTGCTGCCTCAGTGCATCTTTGATTTGGTGCACTCACTATGCTAACTTCACTTTGGTGCACTAAAGACAGATAAAGCCAGTCGGCAATGCTACTGCTGTGCATAAGCTGGAGGATTAACCAAAATGGTTTTCTTTATATGGGAGAAATTCACATTTCTCACTCTGCTTGCACCCCAGGGCCCACAGCAGATCTAGACGATGCTGCATCAGCTCTTTGATGATTCTTGATGTGCTTTTTGACACCTACAGCCAGGAACTCAATGACCTGTGCTTGCTTTTGAGAACACGACTGGAGCTTGCTGACTAAGTCAATGGAGTTGCAGGGATAATAACGAAAATGATTTCTAACCTTATTTTTATAGATACAATATACAGTTATAACAATGAGTTTGCATGTCAGCTTGCTGAAGAGACACTCAGCTACTCATCTGTGGTGATGCACGCTGCGTTTGCCCTTTATCGTTTAAAAAAGTTGTTTCAACTTAATATAATTTGTTACTCCGCTGCCTTAAAGGAGCACTCCACTTCCAGAACAGCAATTAACAGGTAATGTACTGCCCCTTGTCATCCAAGATGTTCATTTCTTTCTTTCTTCAGTCGTAAAGAAATTGTTTTTTTGAGGAAAACATTTCAGCATTTTTCTGGACTGCTATGGTGCCCCGATTTTGAACTTCCAAAAGTCAGGCTTCAAACGATCACAAATGCTGTTGTAAACAATCCGAGTCAAGGAAGAAGGGTCTTATCTAACGAAACGATCGATTATTTTCATTTAAAAAAAATGCAATTTAAATACTCCTCAACTTCAAAAGTCATTTCAGAATCATCCTACATTGCTGCAGAAGTTCCAACCCAGTCTTTACAAAGTGAACATGCAAAGATCAAACACCCTTAACAAAAAAGGTATAGGACGATTTTGAAGTTGAGGGAGAACATGAGATGGGAGTTTTTCGACATGTCCTAACTGTCATGACCCAGAAAAAAACAGTCCAGGCAGAGTAAGACAAGACAAGCGTTTGACATTAAAAAGTATATAAATTGTTATTATTTTTAATGAAAATAACAGATCGCTACGCTTGACAAGACCCTTTTTTCTTAGCTGGGATCGTTTACAACTGCATTTGGGATCATTTAAAACCGCATTTAAACTGTTTTCAAAAGTTTTCATACTTCAAAATCGGGGCACCATATCAGTCCATTATATGAAGAAAAATGCTGAAATGTTTTTCTCAAAAAACAATTTCTTTACGACTGAAGAAAGAAACACATCTTGGATGACAAGGGGGTGAGTACATTTTATGTGAATCTTTGTTTTGGAAGTGGACTTCTCCTTTAAGTTTAGGTATGGGAGGACCATAAAGTAGGGCCCTATAAAATCCATTTTATTTTTTTCCAGATTCTATATTCATTTATTCATTTATTCATTCATTCATAAATTCTTTTTTTTTTTTTTTAGTTTAAATTTTCTAAATTCCAATTTTCTTCATTTAAATTTCTAGATTCTGTATTAATGGTTAAATAAAAAAATATTAATCAAAAAGCAATGTTTAATTAATTGAAATCATCAGACTTGCACAATTAAACATCAATGTATTAAAAGTTAAACAAAAAATATTTTTAAAGTCTAAGAAATACGTTTTATTGTTTTAAATATTTTTTTATTTTATTTATTTATTTTTTTTTACGTATTTGCCATTGATTTTCTGGATTTCCTTTTATTGGTTTCATTACATTTTTTAATAATCAAAAGCAACTATTTAACTGAATTAATTAATTTTGTAAAATAATTTATTTATTATTATTATTATTATTATTAGTTTATTTTTTTCTCAGAAATACTGTGTTGTGTATTTACATTTTTCTGGGACACAAATTCTCGTAAATATTTGGTAACACTTTAGTATAGGGACCAATTCTCGCTATTAACTAGCTGCTTATTAGCATGCCTATTACTAGCATAATAGCTGTTTATTAGTACTTATAAAGCACATATTTTGCATGACCTTATTCTACATCCCTAATCCTACCCAGTACCTACATTTACAGTAACTACCTTTACTAACTATTAATAAGCAGCAAATTAGGAGTTTATTGAGGCAAAAGTCATAGTTAATTCATTTATTAACATTAACAAAAGAACAAAAACTGACCTACTTCTGATTTATTCATCCAAAATTTGGCAAATAACGTCATATTCCGCGTTAAACAGTAAAGTCTTTTTTTTTTTTGACTCTATTCCGCGATTCCACCCACGGTTTCTGCTGAGATCATAGGGCCCTAATTAAGGGACATAAAATATGGTCATTCAGAATAAGGTACTAATATCTGCTTTATGAGTATTAATAAACAGCCAATATGCTAGTAATATACATTCTAATAAGCAACTAATTAATAGTGAGAAATGGTCTCTAAACTAAAGTATATATATAGAATTACAGTGTATATACACATTCTTATAAATAATTCAATTCTTATAAGTATTCCATGTCCATGGATTTATTTATTTGGTAAAAAGCCATGTAAATTAAAATAATGTACAGCCAGTTAATTAAAAATAAATCCTGACAGCGTTATCATCTATAAACCTGAAGGGGTTTATTTTGCGATAATAAGCAGATGACATCAACATTCACTCAACAGCAGCCAGATTTTTCTAAAGGGCAGCAAGAATCGCTCGTTTAAAGCTTGATTTATTTAAGGCACTACGGAATCAGCATAAATCTTCCTAACAGGGACTGCAAAACTAAAAATAAAAAAAATGCAAACTGGCCAACCAAACAACAGAGTAGTAAGAAAACTGTGATTCATAGAGTTCACATTACAAAATCACCCAGCGCACAGAGAAAAACCTTTTCGTCATAGCTTGAGGACAGTGAGACGTCAGCAATATTTTCCAGGCTTCATTTAAAGATATTCTCAAATCACCAGAGAGGACGCAAGCATGTCATCAAAGACTGCGGCACGTAACACTTTCCTTGAAGAGCACTTCAGAAGAACTGCCTGACAAGAACAAAAACTCAATCTGTTGTCTGTTTTGCATAGCAGATGATGAGAGATTAGCATTAATTACATATATGAGCTGCATAATAAATGACTTTTCATAATGATAAATGGCATTTTCAGGGGAGGAAAGAACATGATGATGACTACTTGAAAGAAACTACAATTATATCACAATCAAGTATTGAAGCAGAACTGTTATTCAGAAATTAACTTAAAACGCACTTCATGGAGAAAAGCATCATATTCTCCCATCATATTACAGAAGGTGTGTGTCACAGTGAGGTTGTAAGAAAGCAATTTGCAGTCTATACCAGGAACAGGCACACATCTACAGTGACTGGGGCTTGGCCTTCCTGTCACTATGGCAACGTGCCTAGCTGAATGCCCATGAGAGATGCATGAAAGTGAAAATTTATAACCCGTTTCTGGACATCTTACAGAAAGTTGGAATTACAAAAAAAAAGAAAATTGTAAAGTGTTATAGGCATTAAAGGGTGTGACAAAAGGATAAGGCACTTTACACAAAGAGGGTGCAAGAAATGGGTGTGAAAATATTTCTTCCCTTTTCAACAAATGGTCAGCGAACAGAGGTGCTTAAACCTCAGGGGGGGAAAAATGGAAGTATGCAAACCTCTTACCAAATGTCTGAACGCTTGATTTAAGTAACATTTTCTATAGTTAAACATTCAGTAAACTTCAAAGTTAGAAAGTCAAAATGTATGTTAAAAAATGTGTCAAAAATAAAATGGCTGCAAATTTATTATTACATTTATATAATATAATTACATTATATAATCTATTATTATAATAAATTAAGCGGAGTATCTAGTTAGGACTAGCTTGTTTGTGAACAAATGCTGGATTATATTTAAAGTAGACAAAAATAAAAGAAAAATAAAATAAATAAAATACTGTAAGGTTAATATTTAATCCTTACACACTGTTGAAAAGTTTACATACACCTTGCAGAATCTGCAAACTGTTTAATTATTTTACCAAAATAAGAGGGCTCATACAAAATCCATGTTATTTTTTTTTGTGCAGTACTGACCTGAATAAGATATTTCACATAAAAAATGTTTACATATAGTCCACTAGAGAAATAATAGTTAGATTTATAAAAATGACACCATTCAAAAGTTTACATACACTTGATTCTTAATACTGTGTTCTTACCTGAATGATCCACAGCTTGTTTTTCCTGAACAGTTAAACTTCCCACTTTTCTTCAGAAAAATCCTTTAGGTTCCACAAATTCTTCGGTGTTTCAGAATTTTTGTGTATTTGAACCCTTTCCAGCAATGACTGTATGATTTTGAGATCCATCTTTTCACATTAAGGGCAACCGAGGGACTCATATGCAACTATTACCGAAGGTTCAAACACTCACTGATTCTTCAGAAGGAAACATCAGTGAGTGTTTGAACCTTCTGTAATAGTTGCATATGAGTCCCTCAGTTGCCCTCAGCGGGAAACAATGAATCTCAAAATCATACAGTCATTGTTGGAAAGAGTTCAAATACACAAAAATGCTGAAAAAAATTTGACCTGAAGGATTTTTCTGAACNAAAATCCTTTAGGTTCCACAAATTCTTCGGTGTTTCAGAATTTTTGTGTATTTGAACCCTTTCCAGCAATGACTGTATGATTTTGAGATCCATCTTTTGACATTAAGGGCAACTGAGGGACTCATATGCAACTATTACCAAAGGTTCAAACACTCACTGATTCTTCAGAAGGAAACATCAGTGAGTGTTTGAACCTTCTGTAATAGTTGCATATGAGTCCCTCAGTTGCCCTCAGTGGGAAACAATGAATCTCAAAATCATACAGTCATTGTTGGAAAGAGTTCAAATACACAAAAATGCTGAAAAAAATTTGACCTGAAGGATTTTTCTGAACAACAGCAGGCAGTATAACTGTTCAGGACAAACAAGAGACTCATGAACAACTCTGACTAAACAAACAAAAAAAAAAACATAAAAAACACAGCTGTGGATCATTGAGGTAACAACAAAGTATTAAGATTCAAGTTTATGTAAACGTTTGAACGGGGTCGTTTTTATAAACTCAACAATTATTTTCTCTTGTGGTTAACACCTTTTATGTGAAATATCGTATTGAGGTCAGTACTAAATAACAAATAACACGCATTTTGTATGATCCTTCTTGTTTCCCAAACCTTATTTTCTTTTCTCCTATGTGACTAAATACTAAAAAAAAAATTAAGGTAAACTAACTCTTCACACATATTTCTAAAGATTAGTTTTTTTTTTGTTTAGTTTTTTTAAATAAACTAACACACTTATTTAACAACAAAAACCATTAAACTGACCAAAAGTGGCAGTAAAGGCATTTATTATGTTGCTGATATTCTGAATTTTTTTTTTTTTTTTTTTTTTTAATTAAAGAGGACATCCGATGCAAAACTCACTTTTAAATGGTGTTTGCACAAAAATGTGTCTTAGCAGTGTATGGACAACCACCCTACAATGATAAAAATCTATTCTCTCATTTGTATAATCCCTAAAAAACCTAAACGGTCACAATTATCAAGCCGTTTTGATGTCATAATGCTCAAGCCCTGCCCACGACTACTGACGGACTTTCCTTCATTAGCACATTTCCATCCCTTAGCCAGTTGTACGCTGTCTGCCATTTTCTCCACGCTCGAACGGCTGACAACGATGTCTCGCAAGCAATGCAGGTGTTTTGTAGTTAGATATAACTACTTCATCAGAGCCACTGAGGACGCAGTAGATTCATTTTGTTCCAGAATACACAAAAATGGAAGCGAGGGGCGGGGTGAGCAGTAGCTCATTATCATTTAAAGAGACATGCACCGAATCAGCTTGCTCTGAACAGAGCTGTTTCTGACGAGGTAAAAAGGGTGTTGTTTTACACAACTACTGAGGAATTTTAACCATATAAGTACGTTGCAGACATTTCATGAAGACCCAAAACAATCATACAAACTTTTGAAAAATGGGCATCCGATGTCCCCTTTAAAGAATCCTTAATAAATGTTCTGCAGTTTCCACACAACTATTAAGTAGCACAACTGTTTTCAACATTGATGATAATAAGAAATGTTTCATAAGCAGCAAATCAGCATATTATAATGAATGTCTACAGTGTTTTGAAATCAGTTTTAGTCTATACTTTGTAGAAACAATCCAGAAGGATCAAACAGTAGAGTAATTAAGTGATGGTTAACTTTAGTCTGCGCATGCAAGTGCATTTCTACACATTACATCAGAACTCAAAGGTGTTGCATTACTGTTTATACTGCCTGTTCTGTAGGTTTCCACAAGCACGATCACAAAGTAGCAGCAATATCAAAATTTATTTGATTATATTTCACATAAAAAAACATCTATATTTGCATCACACACCACCCTACAAGTAATCAATAATGACTTCCAATTGAGGTCACAGAAAGTTTTCTTCTGTCAAATCCAACTCAACAGGATCATATTAATCTGCTGTCGGTGATGCTTTAACACATGAGGTTGTGATCACAGCATACTGTATTTCCCTGGACGTACATTGGTCTTGCACATGTGGCACATCATTTACACCACTGCAATAGCCATAGGGTTGCAGAAGGCACAAACACACACCCGACCTGTCGCTACAGGCAGAGCATCTAGTGAACTGATGGTTGGGGAATGCAGGTAACAGAATGCGCCCACAATAAAACAAAGCATTTCTATATATTGACCTATATAACGCCTCGTTCACACTGCAGGTCTTGATGCCCAATTCTGATTTGTTGTCTATATCCGTTTACACTTTCTTTCAATTGTGATCCATATCCGATTCATGTGTTCACACTTGCCATACCATCTTAAACTTAAGAGTCATTCTATAATTAGGGGTAAATTTAGAATTTGATAATATGAAGAAAAAAGTTTTCCTGTTTCCCAAAAAACCCTAACATGACCTTCCATAGCTGCTTTGAAACAATCTATATTATATAAAGTGCTATATAAATAAAGGTGATCTGTAGAAATATGTGCACAAAATACCATCCATGTTTGCTACTGTCCACCATGTTACCTTTACTGGGTAACACAGTTGACAGGTAACTTAGTTGACATTTGTAAGCCTAGAACTACTGAGCATATGATATGTTTAGAAACAACAACACCACATAAGTTTTAGTTAAACTGCCTTGTTATAATGTGCACCAATAATACTTGTGTAACACTGTTGACAGTCAATGAATCCACTCTTGACACAGGTTTGCTAGTTTAACCAATATTAGGGGAAAGAGAGAGGACATAACTTCTAGCGTTTCATCACTTCTAATGATTATATCACAATAAACACTTATTATTTTTGAAGCGCACATATAAATGTCTTCATAACCTAATCTAACTGAAGGCAAAACTATGAAATTAATTTTTATCTGAGGTAATTATCATGCTTAAATGCACAGTAGAATGAGCAACTTTACAAAATCGGAAAGCTAAATACCAGGGTTGTATGTGATATGAACATCATCTTTAAACAAAAAATATGGCTTTTTCAACATATAGTAGTGTGATTGGGATAAATAGAATTTTGTACTAGAAAATTAAGCATAGGGCTTTATATTGATGAAAATATATTAAAAATATACTTCACAGACATGAGATGTACCCACAATTATAAAACGACTGCTAAACATCACAAATGCGTTGTTGTCGTTTACAGCCTTCACACGTGCTTCCTCCCTAAAATAATATGTGAACTGTACTGACCAAACCAGTTATAATTAGCAATTTTAAAAAATTGTTATTTTTATTTTCACACAACAGATTGTTTGCATGAATACTGAAAAACTGTAATTCGACTTTTTTTTTTTTCTGGCCTGTAGCTCAAAATAACCCCTTCGCACTCATCTTGTCATCCAAGATGTTCCTGTCTTTCTGTCTTCAGTCGTAAAGAAATTATGGTTTGAGGAAAACATTTCAGGATTTTTCTCCACATAAAACGATTTTGAACTTCCAAAATGTAGTTTAAATGCAGCTTTAAAGGGCTCTAAAGATCCCAGCCGAGGAAGAAGGGTCTTATCTAGTGAAACGATCTGTAATTTTTTTTTCGAAAAATAAAAATTTGTATACTTTTTAAAGCACAAAAGCTTGTATAGCACAGGTTCTGGAATGCGCGTTCTTGAACGATTCTTTCATTTTGAACGAATCTTTAATGTGACTCGGGAAGATCGAGTCATCTCGGGGACTGATTCGTTCAGTCGCACAACATCCTGTTAGGTTCTGTACTGGAATTAGTTCAACTGTTTTGAGTCTTTGGGTTTTTCGAGTCGTTCGTTCATCTTGTGGGGCTGTCACGTGATGAACGAACGACTCAAACCCGAAAACTTGTCAGATAAGAGGTGAGGTGAACTAATCATAGTCTAAAGACCCAGGTAAACAATGAATTAATCTTTTCTGTTTCTTACAGCATTACAGTTTGTCTTGTTTGCAGTGTGATCAACGTTTGTGTAAGCAGTAGATATGTTAGGGAAGTAACGCATAACATTTTAATTATATTTTGCTAAAATTAACGAATTGACTCGGAAAAAAGATTCGTTTATTTTGCTGAACGAGACTCAAAGGTCCGAGTCGGTAAAATGATTCGAACTTCCCATCACTACTACGAATCACGAATAAGTTCATCGTCTGTGTACTGAGCATGGCGAAAAACTCCATTTTTTTTCCCTACAACTTGAGGAGGACATCGTTGTACCTTTTTGTTTGTAAACAGCGTTTACAAACTTAC
>JAHKKF010525876.1:0-14841 GCA_019740295.1 Labeo calbasu
TATGTATGTATTTATTTATTTATTTCTAAAGAGGTGGATTTACAATACATTCTAGAGAGAATGTATAATAAACTATGAAAAAATCACAACATTTAAAACTGTCTGAAAGTCAGGCTCCTCTTTTGGAACCATCTAAGAGGTTGTCACATTCCTGTCTTGTCTGCCCTGTGTTTTGGTGTAGGACTTTTAATGTTGAAGTGTTTCACTTTTTGTCCTGTGTTATTTTCCTGTGTTTGAGTTCCTGTTCCTTTCATCCCCTTATGTGTTAGCTCCCGTGGTTACCCTTGGTTGTTTCCAAAGTTTGTATTTGGTTCCTTCCCCTTGTTATCTCATTGTCCTCTGTGTATATATAGCCCTAGTGTTTCCCTTGTTCTTTCGTCAGTTGCTAGATGTTACAATAAGTAAAGCAGACACTAAAACAAATAATCCAGATGGAAATTCTGGAAAATGACAGAGAAGTTGGGATGGAGAGGAGAAAGGGAGACTGGGGGAGAAAGGCAGTAGGAAAACTATCTCTTCTATATAGATATAGCTGTCTCTGTCCAGATCCAGTCCACACTCCAGTACAGTAGGTGGCGGTAATGCACCATTGAAGTTGGATGCCAACCGCCGTTAAACATCGAAGAATAAGTTGTTAGATGTTTTAACGGTTGCTCACTGCCCGTGTTTGAGTCCCTTGTTTGGTCCATGTGGATTACTTGTTTGTTTCTGAACTTTTATTAAACTCCTGAGCGTAGATCTTCGTCTCCGCTGTTTTCTCTTACTCCAGCAACGTTACAGAACAACTGACCAAACCATGGATCTACCAGGAGGTTGTTGCAACCCTGTGCCTGTTCTCTGCTCCATTTATAAAAATGACTGACCCATAGAAGTCTATGTGGAGGAGTTACTGCCATCTTGCCCCACTGGATGATATAATGTTAATGAAATGCTTTTGGAGTGGACTGAATGAGAACACTGGCCGACTGATGCCAGGGGGTGAGTCCAGGTGGACCCTGGCACAGTATATAGATATTGCCCTGCAGCCGTGTGGATCCCCTCTAACTGTGGGGAAGGTAGAGGTGGATCATGTTGAAACCCCAAGATGACCACCAGCTCAGAGTCTCTTTCCAACATGGCTGCTAACCCAGCGCCACTTCATGGCCGCCACACCAGAGCCTCCAGCCGTCATAGATGTTAAACCACAGTCTTCAGCCATCATGGATGCCACTTCAGTGTTCCTGAGCATCGTGAATGTTGCATTTGAGGACACCAAGGCTTTCCAAAGGTGGTTGAGGCTGGTTTCCAGTGTGGCGGACCCACCGCTGGACCCACCCGCAGCCAGAGCAGCGGGCATTCCAAGGACCTCAGCACTGGTCGTCACAGAGACTGTTCTTCTGTCTTCAATACTCCCTGTAAAATGGTGGTCGCCATTTTGTGTGTTTGGGCCACACACTGATTGTATACTCCTCCAGAGCCTGCTCCAGTCCTCAAATTCAATCCAGAGCCTGCAAGAATCCGATCCAGAGTTCAATCCAGGCCACGAGTTCACTCCAGCTCCTCATCGCCCACTCCAGCTCTTGAGATGGTGGCTTCTGTTGCAGAACCTCCCGAGCTGGTGGCGTCTGCTCTAGCTCCTCTCATGGCAGTGGTGCTCACTTCCGAACTTTCTGTATGTCCTGCAAAGACCACAGAGGTCTTGAACCACCCATGAGCTCTCTGTCGTGTTACAATCAAGTGTGAAATCTGTGAAATCTCTGACTGTCCTGTCACGGCTATAGAGGCCGTCTATGAACTCTCCGCCTGTCCTGTTTACGGTCAAGGAGGCCGTGTGTGAACTTTCTGCCTGCCTTGTTATGGCCGTAGAGACTGAAACCTCCCTGTGCTCTCTGTTCCAATTCTGCCTGATTTGCCCTGGTTGTCTTCAGCTCAGCCTGCTCCACCCTTGTGCTCTTCAGCTCCGCCCTGGTGGCCTTCTGCTCTGCCATGGCTCCCTGCTCTGTCAGCTCTGCTTCAGTCCCTCCCCATATTCCGCCTCCACTCCACCACCCTCCTGAACTATGATTTTTTTTTTTTTTGTAGTCTTGTCTTGTCTGTTGTGTTTTGGTTTGCTCCCTGTGTTCTTGTCCTGAGTTCCGGTTCCTTCCATCCCAAGGTATCCTTGTTTGTTTCCATTGTTACTTATTAGTTCCTCCCTCTTGTTACCTCATTGTCCCTTATATATATATATATATATATATATATATATATCCGTATTTGTTTTTTCCTTGTTCCATTGTCAGTTGTTAGAATGGTTGCTCGCTGCTCATGTTTGAGTTCTTTGTTTGCCCAGTGTTGGTTTCTGAACTTTTATTAAACTTCTGTGCTTAGATCTTCGTCTCCATCTGTCTTCTCTTACGCCAGCAATATTACACACTTTTACATTTCAAAAGTAAGGCATTATTGATGTATTTTATATTGTAAAATACCGTATGAAAATCTTGAGGTGTGTTTATAAATCAAATTAGTTACATGATGTGGAGATTACTCAAATTAACCACCAACCACATTCACCAATATTTGCTTGGAAAAGCCTCAGGATAAAAAGATTTAGTCAATAATATTAAAATATTGTGACACTTGAGCAAAGCATGAATAAAAGTCTTTAATGGGGGAATTAAGAAATTTGTTATTTGCTGCTTACTTGCTTTTTTGTCTGTTTTGCTTTCAGTTTTTTGGCCAAAATGTATTTTTATTATATGCTAAACACTTTTTTTTCTCCCAAATGGGATTCTTGGACCTTTTTTTTTTCCTCCTAGAATATTAGTTATTGTGCTATCCCCACCCCCCACATTTACAGCACATTTTCATATATAATTCATATTGCATTGTGAAGTTGGCTCTAGTGCTGTAACCCCAGTTTTCTTTCCACAGGGGCTCACATTTGATGTCGCAGTGGCATACGGCTCTGATCAAACTAGTTAGAAAACATCTGCACACTCTCACCCATAAGGCACAACATACTAATTGCAATTGCAGGCCGTATGTTCATTTTCCTAATACCACTAATCAATAGTTGTTTTTCTTAAAGTAGCAGATGTTGCTGGTAATCTTTAAGCTGTTCTGTTTGGGTTGATGCAATGACTGTAATATCACAAGAAACTTTGGGGGAAAAAATGTTTTCCATTTGCACTCCAGCTCTTGGGATTTTGCTGAGTTTTTTCCCCTGTGTGCTAAAAAAAAGAAATAAACATTAACACAGAAATTTGGCTATGCAATAAATAAATACAATACAATACAATACGAGTAAATAATCATGACAAAGCTAATTCATCAAATGATGATTATAACAAGGCATTTATCCAGATTTGTGGTGTATGTAGTTACACTTTCTGCTTTTTAGAGACTTTTCATTTATAGTCAACTGGATATGAAAACCACATAGACTGCTTGTGTAATGCTGCCAGTAAGCAGCATTTTTTTTTTTTTAAGTGATTTCCCTGTTGAGTATTTTCTAGTTGATGAAAGGTGATAATTGCACATAAAAAAATAAAAATTATAATTTTACATTAACAAACTTAAAATAATACAATTATTCAGGCAGTATGTACTGGGTAATTGATTTGTAAATACCTTTTGTTCTCTGTGACTGTAGAGACTGTAATATCACACTGTACAGTGAGAAGGTGGAAGAAATTACATAAACAGTTGAGTGTGTGCCTGTAAATTCTGTAAATGTCCATTCTCAAGCTGTTGTTAAATTTCTGTATGTGTTATTCTGACAACAGCAACAGAAGCCCAGCAGATACGTCAAGTCAAGCTGGGGAAGCCCACAACTCAGATGAGAGATTCTTGATGTGGTGCCGCTTATCATTGGGGTTTTGCAAGACCGCTGACTGCATCATGACACACAGCCTGATCCAATACTTTCAGGGTTTGTCATTTCAGTTGCCTTTCTCTGATAACAGCATCCATGCGTGGGCATCTCTCCCAAGCTCTCAGTGTATGCCATTAATGCTTGAGATGTGTCATACCTGTTTGTTCAAGAAATATTGTGGGTTCAGTACATCATAAGCTCTATTGACAGCAAACATTTTGACAGCAATCTTGTTTACATGAATACACAATACTTACAACAGCACAAGAGTACAGCATAAACATTAAAACATGACTATTACAGAGTATAGAAGGATTCCTCCAATATGACCCTGGGTGCTTCTGTCCTGCAGAGTTTAGCTCTAACAATAATCAACAACATAGAGGAACCTAATAAAGGTCTTCAGAGTTGCTAAAAAATTACGTGATTTTGATCAGGGTTTCAGCTAAACTCTAGCAGTGGCACTCCAGGGCTGTATTTGAGGAACTGTTGTGTATACATGTAGTCATAACATTAAATTAAACGTAAGTGTCCTGCATTCCTGTTTTTTCTTAGGATACTTAGGCTGAAGTTTTCAAAGCTGATATTTTGTTCCAGTGTTTCTATATCCTCATATTTGCTGTGTTTCTTCCAGTGTTTGATCTGTTTCTTTAGTTAGTCATTATGTTTACATCTTTCTAGTCATTTTCTTTATACAGTGCACATGTACCCTCTCTTTCATTAGGATCCTTGTTGGTTATTGCCCTTGCTAGTTTGCGAAGCTGCTACATTTGTGTTTCCCCATTGGATTGTGTATATCTTCTTGGATTACCTTCTTGTTTAACTCTTTCCCCATCACTGACAAATGGCAACGGTATAAACAATCAAGCAGTATGTCATTTTATGTCTCTAGTGTACAGTATGCATGTGGATAAAGCTAGATACATTTATAGAAGTTGGAGCTATGCTGTTATATGGAAATCTGTAAGGTTTGAAAGGAAAGAATTCTGTATGGTTTTGTTCAATTTATAACAATTCGGTTTAGTGACAAGCCTAATTACTATTTGGTGATGTGTATCACTGCCACGGTTAAGTGAAGCATAAGATTTTGGTTATTTTGCAGATAATAAGTGGAAAGTTAATTGAAAGTCATGCCATCATAATACAATTGATAGCAGTTGTCAAGTGCATTTCTTCAAATGAATGTTGCATTCAATTCTGTTGTGTTTCTAACAAAGAAACTGTAAGAGCATGTTTATATAGCTAATCCTGCCAATGAGAGTCTTACAAGTAAATTCCTCCCACTCTGGCAAGCCATCAGCCTGTTTGCCAACATGTGCTGATCGCTTTCCCCTCTTATATTGATTTTCGACAGCTTAGCTGATCCGAGAAAGGAATCTCATGATCTCTTTTGCAGGCTTTTGTTGCAGTGCTTTTAACTATGGCTGCTATGCCATTTGATCTCTGTTGTCCTAACACCCACATTCCAGAAAACTTTATGGTATATATGTATGGTATATTTGGTTGCTAGTAAAACTGTCATTCCTTCAAGATAAAAGTTTTGTAACTCTGTGTCAAACTCCATAACATATATTTGGTATCTGACAAAAATAAATATGTCTTTAGGTTTCCACTATATTGTATAAAACAAACGAACAAACAAACAAACAAAAAACACAATTTGTTGAGTCAACTTCAAATACTTTTTTACCATGCAGTCTTAAAAAGTTGCCAACTAAGTTTAGTCAAGTAAGTTTAGTCAACTTGAAATGTTAAGTCGTACTAAGTGAAAACTTGAGTTGACTAAACAAACAATCTGTTAAACTTAAAAGCTGGGCTTGTTACCCAGCTGCCTCAAAATTTTAAGTTGAATAAACTCAAATAGCTAAATTGTCACTTAGTCCAACCTAAAATTTCAAGTTTGCTAAACTTTTTTAAGTTGAAATTTTAAGGCAGCCAGGTAACAAATTATTTGAAGTTGACTCAGCAAATAGTTTTTTACAGTGTAGACGAACATTAACACATCATCGTATTCCACTCTCCAAACTAGAATTTTATTGATCAGAAGTTATTCTAAAAATTATGTTTTGACATACATATGACATACATTAAGAATATAGATTTGGATAGCGTAGATCAAATAGTTTTGTCCATGATTTTTTCGTTGCAATATCCTTCTGAGCACAGTTTGCGACCCATTCAAAGCAAACCATTTACCTGATTAACCTCTCTGAATAATGAATATAAATGATGAATAATAGATCATTTTTCACTTGTGGGGCCACCACAGTGGCATTAAGCTCTTACTAGTAGAGGGTGTACAGTCAACCAATCAGATTAAAGCTTGTCAGATCAAGAAAGCGTTGTTTGTGGTTTACCGTGTATGTATCACAAGGTCAGCAGATGGACAGTAGGCTGAGACTACAGCACAGTAACATAAAAATGTATGTTAATGTACAACGGGACCAAGCATTCACTTTTTCTGATAGTGACCCCGTAGCCTCGGACAGCTCAGAGCTTTCATCAGTAGTTCAAACATGCTCATCTTCCTTTCGCAGATCAAAACCGGCAGGACCAGTCCCATCGGATCAGTGTCACACCTGTGTGCCTCTCTCTCTCTCCATCTGCTCCGGCAAGGCCAGCCGCTGTCAGAAGGGACGATCTGTTGGCCCTATTCCTCGCCTCCCATTCCCCCTCACCCTGTCACATCCTGTTTCCCTCACGGTTGATCAAAAGAACCCCAACGTCAGCGTACACAACCCCCAATCTGTGCCATGATATCCACCTGCAGCCAAATGGTGGCCCAATGTCATCCCATCACGAGCGCCAACCGTTTGCTCCAGCAGCGCAGCTGCACACCTCAGAAACACCAACCTAGACAGATGTTTGCTTGAGTAACACAACGTGAATCTGTGTGTACTGAAGATATATGAAACACTTTTTTTCCATTTAAATATGCTTAAAATTTTATATATTATCATATATATGTCATTTTTTACTTTTTTCCACTTCAAATGTGTATGAATTTCTTTCTTCTGTCAAATAAAAAGTAGATTTTTTAAAGAATATCCTGGCTTTTTTTTTTTTTTTTTTTTTATGAAAGTCACTGAGACTGTCAAGCTCCATGATTGCATTATGAATAAGGCCCCAGATTTAAAGTATTATTCACAGAAAATGAGTCACTACAACAGAAACCTAAATTTAGGTCTGTTCCTCACACAAAGGCTTTGTCTGACTTCAGTTTGACACTATGAATGCAAGTTTGATACTTTGAAATGCAGCTTTTTTTTATCTTTTCAATTTAATTTTATGAGAAAGAGTGACCAGGATTTTCTGAGAAAAAAAAAAACATGAAAGAATGGCAACACAATTTATTTTTTGTGTAAACTATTCTTTTCTAAAATCAACTCAGATAGGCCTACTAAATTAGTTTCTTAATTAAAATGCAGTTTTAATACTGACTGAAGATATTTAGTAAGAAAACCTAGTTCATATTTCTAAAACACAGACCAGACTATAATTAGTTGGCTTGTGTTTAGTCTGGCTGCTGTAGTTATGGCAGCTTTGTGCTTTCTTGCTGTTGCCAGCATGGGTTGTATGACTAGCAGAAGATGTTTGTGCAGGTTTTTGGCCTTGAGCTCACACAAAAAGCCAACTGCCCTTGGTAGTGTGGATCAGGGCTTAGAATGGCTCCTATCTGTCCTGCACACAAGCTGTCCAGTTTGGCTGCTCCCATTCCCAGTAATAGTTTATTTCCCAGTCTGGCACAAGAAACAGATTTATTTCTGTGTTCATTCTTTTAAAGCCTGCAATACGCTGCCCAGTGTTTCCCCTTTCAACCCTTGTTGGCAGGTGCTAATGAAAAACACACTTTTTCATAACTGTCTGTAGTATTTAAGAAACAGTTTACTCAAAATAAGTTGTCATTTACTCACCCTCATGTTGTTGCACAGCCTGTTTGTCTCTGTTAACTCTGTGTGGAGAACAGACTAAAATTTAAGCCATTACTCGCCGCAAATGGAGCAAATAGCTGTCAATATCTGATTGTGTTCCACTGATAAACGTTACCGTAATGTTGAATGTAATGGTGAATGATTAGTTTTTACTTTCAACTGCTTGAAATGATGTTTGTGTAGAGAAGAACAAGCATTAGACCTTCCTGTGGGAATCGGGTTTTATTATGTTCTATATCTCAGTTCTCCATCAGTTATTTGGGATTATCTTTGATAGAGCTGTCAGAGTATGTTCACGGTATCTCTCATATTGGTGAGCTAGATTTATAAAGCTCAAACACAATGCGACAACCTTACTTGTTCATTGTATACTGACTACTTATGTTGAAGATTAAAAAAAAATGAAATGAATCATAGCATTTTAAATAATTGTTTTAGGCTGTTTTGGGGTCATGAAGATAAAATTTTTATATATCTGGAAATTAAAAATAAATCTTTGTTGTTTTGGAACTTTAGAAACACAAGCCCACACAGCATGCAGCTTACACACCACTGAGTTTAACATTAAAAATGTTACATTTCAGCACTGGGTCAACCAACCTGAGAAAAACTACTTACAAGATGACGATTTTGCATAGATTTGCACAATGTGAATCATGCAAAAACAGAAGCATGAAAGTTCAACCCCTAACCCCAACCCCTAATGTTGGGCATGAGCAGATTATACAAAAACACACAAAGGAAATTGTACAAATTCATACAATTAACCACCAATTCACCAAAATGTAAAATAGCTACAGAGTGCCATGATGGTGTGTTGGATCACCACTGACCCAACAAAAAAAAAAAAAAGAAACAATAACTTATTCAGATTGTTAACAGTTGGAGATGCCTTTTCTATATTGTTATTCATTGCCAACTGATCATGGCAGATTTATTTATTCAACAGAACAAAAACATTTGTTTTCTGGTCACAGGCCCACTTTATAGTAGGTGTCTTTAACTGCTGTTTACTAACATTTAAATTAATCATTTGATACAATGTATTTATTGTGTCCAGTATATACATGTCTTTACATTGCACTTATATCTAAAAAAAAAAAAAAGCTGCATGTAATTACATATAAAATTATTTTTCTGTAATTACATCTATAATTAAGCTGTTGACAACACAATCTTGCAACACAACATGAAAACAAGTACATTGTACCACTGTTGTACACTGTACACAAACAATAATAATTTTTAATAATTTTTATTATTATTTTTTTTTTACAAAACTACATTATATTTATATTTATATTTATATTTATATTTATATTTATATTTATATTTATATTTATATTTATATTTATATTAAGTTGGACCCTGTTCATTTTTCCAAAGACCCTGATACTGTGCAGAAAATGCAACATTATGTGTCTTGTGATTATGCCCATTCTGTGTTAATGATCATAAACCACAGGCCAACTTCATCAGAATGTTAATATAATCATCAATGTAGATACTTAAAAAGTCAAACAATAACACTACAAAAATACTGAAGCAGAAACTGTATCTGGGAGAAATGACGGTCTTTTATGAAAGTATTGAATTATTCAGATGAGAAGTAGGCAAACAAGACTGCAACGCTGTTGACATACACGGTCGCAATATACAAGGAAAAATGATTACAGATTTACAGAAGAGACAGGGTTTGTGTAAGAGAGGGAGATGTGTTTTACAGCTCTGAGCATCATTAATCATATTTAAGTGAATGAAATGATATTTTCATGGTGGTGATTATGTCATCATATCTGGTTTAACTGATTAATGTGATCATGCTAGAGCAATTCTTTAGATGACATCTACAAAAATGCTTCTTAAAATTATTGATGAATGTGTTCACTGTAAAAGTTTAAATACTTGTTTATATTCTTTGTTATACAAGACCCTAAATGTAAATTAAAATCACTTTTAAAGAGATTCATAATTAATATTAATTAAAAAAAAAAAAAGTCCTTCTCAAATGTTTCCCCTAGTTTGCTTGCATATATGTGTGATAGGACGTTACTGGAATCACCTTTAAATATGAAATCTGATGAATGAGCACACACACACACAAACACACACTATATGTATGGTGGTCCTTTCTATACCTATCTGTTTTCAAATCATTAATGTTGCCATTGTGCAAAAGAAATGAAAGGATTTATCATAAATGAGTTTAATTAAAAGCAAAGCGGAGCAGCCGAAAAATCACATACTGCAGGTATCTTTGCCTCTTCGCCTTTTGTATTAGAAACTGCTTGAGAAGTACTTCATTTGTTAGTTGCTTTGGAAAAGGCATCTTACTTAATGTAAATTTAAACCAAGACTCGAGCCCATCTCCTCTAGCTGGCATATATTTAAATAAATAGACAAGTATGCATATGAACATACAGAGAGAGTAGGAACCTTTATTATTTATTTATTTATTTATTTGGTAATACTTTAGAATAGGGAACACTTATTCACTATTAACTATGACTTTTCCCTTAATAAATCCTTAATTTGCTGCTTATTAATGGTTAGTAAGGTAGTTGTTAAGTTTAGGTATTGGGTAGGATTAGGGATGTAGAATAAGGTCTTGTAGAATAAGGCATTAATATGTGCTTAATTAGTACTAGTGCCTAATATTCTAGTAATATGCATGCTAATAAGCAACTAGTTAAGAAACCGTAAAATAGTTACCATTTATTTGTGTTTATTTTTTAGAGATGTACACTGTAAGTCAAAATTGTGGACACTTGACTGAATCGATTTTTTTTTTTTTTTTTGATGATGATGATGATGATTTTGGTCTGTAGGCTTACACTCAATGCTCAATGCATAAAATTGTGAGGTAACACTTTATTTTACGGTTTTTTAACTAGTTCCTTATTAGCATGCATATTACTAGAATATTAGCCATTTATTAGTACTAATTAAGCACTAATTCTGCATAACCTTATTCTACATCCCTAATCCTACCCAATACCTAAATTTAACAGCTACCTTACTAACTATTAATAAGCAGCAAATTAGGAATTGATTGAGGGAAAAATCGTAGTTACTAGTGAATAACTAGTATTCTAAAGTGTGACCCATTGTGATTGTTGACAGATATAAAATGTGCCTACTGTATTTATGAATATATGTTTACACATAGTCACATGTTATACAAAGCAGTCTTAACTATTTATTTTGAACTTCGAGAAATGTTGGACAAGAGAAATCCAGCCATGTGGTGTGGCTAAAGAAACTGCTAAGATAGCTCAAAACTGCTCAATTAAGTCAAAACACGTTAGTCATAAATGTGTGTGTCTCTCTCTCTCTCTCTCTCTCTCTCTCTCTCTCTTTCTCTTCCAAGTTATTTTCTTGTTCTGAGAGCTGAGTATCTTAAATGTTGAATGGTTGAGATTAGACACTATTGAAGATCACCACACACCTCAAAATCATACGACTTGCTAATCACTTTGGAAATTGCATCTCTGAGGGAATGACTCAGAAGGGAATTGCTGTTAGTTATCATTTTATATCAGAATGAACAAAATTGTGTGTTAAAAGTGCTGTTGTGACAAAGCAAAAGGAATAATAAAAAAAATAATAATAATAATAATAAATCAACATTCTGACAGCTTTTGTAATATAAACCATTTTATGTTGGGTTGCCAACTTAAGAAAAGGAAAATAAAGTAAACTCACAATCCTTGTAGGAAAATATGGTACAGTATACGAAACAC
The DNA here is from genome assembly GCA_019740295.1 of Labeo calbasu. NCBI lineage: Eukaryota > Metazoa > Chordata > Actinopteri > Cypriniformes > Cyprinidae > Labeo > Labeo calbasu. Next base: position 11,511 of record JAHKKF010525876.1, read on the forward strand.
TCACAATTCCTTAATGTCACGTACAGTATGTCTTACTGATGTGTATGCCTGTAACTATGTATGGCATGTATGGCATGGGGCACAAAATAAATAATAAATAAATACATTTTAAAATCATATATATATATATATATATATGATTTGCATGATCAGGTTTTTAGTTACTCATTTAGCATGTCATGTCAGTGATATCACATCACAGTGTGGATCAATTAACCTACTCAGGATGTTGACATCTACTCAGGTCTCCCCACAGGAAGCCCGAGGTAGAGAAAGCAGGAGAATCTATCAAACAGCACACCTCGGCATGTGATTGCGTCGATTGCACATTACTCACTACAAGATAATGTGGGAGAATCACAGAAACACTCATTCACTAACATTTTATCTGAAATTAGTAAATTCATCCACACAGATGGAACGGAACAAATCAATTACTCGTGCATGGGCATAAAAAAGAAATCTCCGCTTGACTGAATTAAATGCATTAAACTGAATTAAAATGAATCTGAGATACAACCATTTTGTTTTAGCCTACTGACAGTTGTAAAAATAAATGAATTTTAATGTAATTAAACGCATGCAACCAATATATACATATATATATTCATATATGTAACTCTAGATCATCCGTTAAAAGGACATTGAATTCATTTAATGCAATTTAAATTGTATTGCATTTATAAATTAATAAATGTGAATTATGCTTAATGATGTTACATTTATTAATGCAATAGTCCTAAATGACCCTAAATGTTATCACAAATGTATGCATTGAAGTATAAGCCTACACACTAAAATCAACCAAAAGAAAAAACAAAACATCAATTCAGTCAAGTGTCCAAAGTTTTGACTTATAGTGTACGTCTCCAAAAAATAACAAAAATAAATAATCCTTCTTATATTGATTATACACTGTGCCTCGTTTTTTTTTTTTCTTAAATTTAGTTTTCATATCAGAAGTGATACCAATGTGCCATGTGTTCCAATAATAAATGTACGTGAATGAAATGATATGAATAAACTTGGTGTAAAGGTGTACTACAACATTAATTTGAAAAACAGATATTGTATGCCTATAAACTCTAGTGTCTAAGCAGTCTAATGAATATAGATAGATGGTTTGAGATAGATAGAGGTGGAAGTTACATTTTCATCAAAAAAAGGGATTTTGTTGTGGTCTAGGTATAGCGTCATGTGAAAATGTTATCAGGATGAGCCCAGGGGTAAAGAAGATAGGCAATGTCCCATGCTGAAGATATAAAGTCCAGCTTTGGATTGTTTCTGAAGAAATCAATACAGAAATCAAGCCAGCCTGGAATGAAGGACAGTGTTATAAGAGAAACTCTTCCTGGAGGAGTCTAGGAGACCTCAGGTGTCCGCTGCTGAGCAACTAGCACTGACAAAAGCAAAAGGTGTCAACTTGATGTCTCAAGGGATGTGGAAGGAAATATCATAATGTGCCATAATGTAATAAAACATTTCTAAGGCTCATAAAACATTAATATGCATAATCACACAACCAATTGCATGAATTTTATATCTATTGTACGTTCTTGTATATCTTGGACCTGGAATTGTTTTAATATAAAGTTAACGTTTGAGGCAATTGCAGTTAATCTGTGTCATTTAGTTTAATCTTTAAAGTAGTCAAAATGACACAAATTGAGGTAATTTATTTTCTTTTTTGTTTAGTTTGCTATATAGTTTCAGGTAAGATAATTGTATAAATATATAAGAAGGTGCAACACAATGTTCAAATCAATACAATACATTCAATATAATTTACCTCAGAAATCAAAATTACACAAAATGAAGTTCATGTCAAATGTGTAATATGTTTAATTTCAGATCAATTTCATATATAAATGTATGCAAAGTTTCGTAAATAACACAATATAAAGTCAATAGCTATTCATATGTCTAAAATATATTTTTAAACAATAACATTTAGTATATATTACAGCTTAAGCCTGGAGTACACTATATGATTTTTTCGCCGATTTACAGTCTGGAAAAGTTGACGCTAGTTGCCTAAAGTCAGATTCAATCTGCAGATTCCAACTGTAAGAGTTGACAGATTCAATAGAAAAACGCGTAGTGTATGATGGTCCCAGACTTTGATTTTTTAACTTCATACTATAATTCCATCCAGTTGGACGATAACAAACATGTTTGATATTTTCAGCCGATTTTAGAAAACACGTTTTCATTTGTCACGCTTCACCTGTCAGCAAGGCACACGTTTCTGTTTGTTGTGTTCACAACAAATTGAAAGTCTGGTAGTGTATAATCCTTAGTCGTGTAGTGCATGATGGCCAGTTTTCCTTTGTCACTATTTACAAAGTCGGTAAGTGTATGATGCCTAGTGTTTAAAAATCTGTTTAATTTTTAAAAGTTGTGTAGTGTATTCCAGCCTTTAGTACAAAATGATGTTTTGTAAACAGACGTAAAAAGGTGAAGCATTGTTTGCAGCAACATTAATCATAGTAATTGGCTGAAAATTAAGACAGAGGTTGTTATTGTCTCAAATTATTTTTAAATTATACTTTTAGTACAGTTTCAGAATAATTATTAAGTCTCAAAAAGCACAATCTTATTTTGAGTTTCATTTCATTTTGCTGACATTTTTCGGAGTTACATTAAACCTTTAAACCTGAAAGTCTAGGTTTTTCCTCTACCCTCTCATTGATTCAATTTTCGTCTTCCCGTCAGTGAACATCAAACAGAAGCTTTGCTCAGGAGGTCTGCCCACACCCTGCAGCCACTCTTGATCTTTGTCTGAGCGTGCGTGTTTGACAACTTACAAATGAACCTGACCTCTTCCTCTCTAGACCCAGTGTCTCTCTCTCACACCCTGCAGTGATGCAGAGCCACAGCGTCTGTCATCATAAGAGCCTCTTCTCGCTCTCTCGCCCCACGGATCACATATCGACCCGCTTCTACAGAAGCCAGGGAGCATGACCTCTGTATTTTCACTGGAGTCTGACCTTTGACCTTTCCACTGCCCCTCTGCATCATAGAAAAAAGAGGCTGGAAGAGTGTCTACTTCTTAATAGGGTACTTTGTACCCATTCTTAAAAAGATCTGTTTTAATATACCAATTGAAACAGGCCAGTCTAAGGTGGTTAGTCGGTCTTTCAGTCAATTATTATTATATTATTCAGCCAAATTGGTTGGCTGACCTGTAAACACCAGCTTTAAGTATGAACTATGAGCTCAACTAGACCATCTTAATTAAGCTAAAACCAGAAAATCAATTTAGACAGGTTTAAGATTTCTTTCTATCTTTCTTTCTTTCTTTCTTTTTCTTTTTTGATGCAGATATTCT
>JAHKKF010525878.1:0-12433 GCA_019740295.1 Labeo calbasu
CTTGTTTCTGAGAATCATCAAAACTTGATAATGATAGTTAAAGTAACTGGCTCATAGGAATTCATGAATTCAGTGAGACCCTCTTATTTCCGTAAGACCCGTTCAAAATGTTAATGAAATATGGTGAAAATACATTTATGCTGTTTACAGTAACACTTTTTTAATGAAATAATGAAGCAATGACAAGTACTTGCAGTTCAGTGAGTCATATGTTCATTCACTAGCTGCTTCGGCAGAGTTCGTCCACTGAAGGATTTGTGATGAAGAATTGATTCTGAGAGAATTCAAAGCCCTAAATTTAATATATCTTGCATTTATGAGTCTGTTGAATCATTTAAAAACTTGCTAATTAGTTTGGGACCAGTTTGTGACAGTTAAAAAATAAATAAAATATAGAGGGGAAATGTGTTTATTTTTTCATTAACACTTTTTTATTCTCCACTAGCACTGGCGGATTCGGTGAGTTTGTTCAGTGAAGGATTCATGATGAAAATTCAGCAGACTGATTCAAACCAGCAGCTCTTGTGTTTGTGAATCTTTTGAATCATTTAAAAACCTGCTCATTTGTTCATGAATCAGGCGAGACCAACTTGCTCCTATGTGAAGGTTAAAAATTGAATGAAATATAGGGGGAAATGCATTTATTCATTCATTAGTGTTTTTTATTCTAAATAATGAAGTAATGAAGCAATGACAGGTACTTGCAATTCAGTGAGTCATATGTTCATTCACTAGCTGCTCTGGCAGAGTTTGTTCAGTGAAGGATTTGTGATGAAGAATTGATTCTAAGACTGATTCAAACCCCAAAATCTTGATTTTATGAGTTTTTTGAATCATTTAAAAACCTGCTTATTTGTTCGTGAATCAGGTGGGACCAACTTTTTCCCATGTAACAGTTAAAAAGATAGAGAAGAAATGCATTTATTCTTTCATGAACACTTTTTATTCTCTTTGAAGTAATGATGCAGTGACATAGATCTTGTAGTTCAGTAAGCGAGTCACATGTTGATCCATTAGCTGCGAATTCAGTGAGTTTGTTTGCTGAATTATTCATGACAAAGAATTCAGCAGACTGGTTCAGACCAGCAACTCTTGTGTTTGTGAGTCTTTTGAATCATTTAAAAACCTGCTCATTTGTTCGTGAATCAGGTGGGACCAACTTGCTCATATGTGACAGTTAAAAAATAATTAAATATATTTATTCTTTCATTAACATTTTTTTATTCTCCCTGAAGTAATAAAGCAATGACAGGTATTTTCAGTTCAATGAGTCATGTGTTGATTTACTAGCTGCTCTGGTAGAGTTTGTTCAGTGAAGGATTCATGATAAATAATTGATTCTGAGACTGATTCAAACCCCTAACTTTTGAGTCTTTTGAATCATTTAAAACCTGTTAATTTTACATGAATGAGGTGGAAGGACCCATGTGACAGTTAAAAAATGAATGAAATATATGAGGGAATTGCATTTATTCTTTCATTTACACGTTTATATTTTCCTTGAAGTAATAATGCAATGACATGGAACTTGTAGTTCAGTAAGTGAGTCAAATGTTGATTCACTAGCTGCGAATTCAGTGAGTTTGTTTACTAAGGGATTCGTGATGAAGAATTCAGCAGACTCGGCAACGATTCATTTGAATCATTTAAAAATCTGCTCATTTGTTCATAAATCAGGTGGGACCGACTTGCTTCTATGTGAAGGTTAAAAATTGAATGACATATAGGGGGAAATGCATTTATTCTTTCATTAGCATTTTTTTTATTCTCCTTGAAGTTATGAAGCAATGACAGGTACTCGCAGACTCAGTGAGTCATATGTTGATTCACTATAGCTGCTTTGGCAGAGTTTGTTTAGTGAAGAATTTGTGATGAAGAATTGATTCTGAGATTAATTGAACCCCTAAATCTTGAGTTTGAGTCTTTTGAATCATTTAAAAAACTTTTTTTCATGAATCAGGTGGAACCAACCTTTTCCCATGTGACAGTTAAAAAATGAATGAAATATAGGGGGGAAATGCATTTATTCTTTTATTAACACTTTTTTATTCTTGAAGTAATGATGCAATGACAGGTACTCGCAGACTCAGTGAGTCATATGTTGAGATGTTGAGAGTTTGTTTAGTGACGATTTTGTGATGAAGAATTGATTCTGAGATTAATTGAACCCCTAAATCTTGAGTTTGAGTCTTTTGAATCATTTAAAAAACTTTTTTCATGAATCAGGTGGGACCAACCTTTTCCCATGTGACAGTTAAAAAATGAATGAAATATAGGGGGGAAATGCATTTATTCTTTTATTAACACTTTTTTATTCTCCTTGAAGTAATGATGCAGTGGCGTGGAACTTGTAGTTCAGTAAGTGAGTCACATGATGATCCACCAGCTGCAAATTTAGTGAGTTTGTTTACCGAAGGAATCATGATGAAGAATTCAGCAGACTGATTCAAACCGTCAAGTCTTTTGAATTATTTAAAAACCTGCTTATTTGTTCGTGAATCAGGTTAAAAAATGTTAGGAAATATAAGCGCAAATACATTTATTCTTCCGCGAACATTTTTTATTCTCCTTAAAGTAATGAAGCAATGACAGGTACTTGCAGTTCAGTGAGTCATGTGTTTATTCACTAGCTACTCTGGCAGAGTTCATTCAGTGAAATGCATGTATTATTTTATTAGCACTTTTTTATTCTCCTTGAAGTAATGATGCAATGATGTGGAACTTGTAGTTCAGTACATGAGTTACATGTTGATCCACTAGCTGCTCTGGCAGATGTAGTAAGGATTCGTTAAGTCTTTTGAATCATTGAAAAACTTGCTCATTTGTTTGTGAGTCAAGTGGGACCAGCTTGTTCCTATGTGACTTGTTTATTCTATTTACATCAGTACTTTTTCATTCTTTTAAAGTGAGTTATATGATGATTCACTGAGATTGTAAAGAATTCATGGAAGGATTCAGCAGACTGATTCAGCCGAGTCTTTTGTATGCATACATTTAAAAACCTGCTCATTTGCTCATGAACCAATGGTAAAATCAGTTCATGAAACTTGTTTGAAAGCCACTGCTCTAAACTGTTAATAATCAAGTTTTTTTCTTTAAATATAAACTTGTTGTCTAATATAGAAACTTAATAAAAGACACAATTGTCTAGTTCCTCTCAGACGGTGCGAAGGCAAACCAAGAATGCTCTTCCTGTGAGTTTTGGGTGGCTTCAGGGGAATTCCTTAGATAAAGTCAAACCGCAATCTCCTCAACAGACAGCTTTTACGGGACACCTCACACTTTCCAGACAGCGAACACCTGTAGTGCTCATCAGGTCATTTGCAGTCTAAGCAGTTAATGCGTTAAGGATACTACAAAAACCAACTGTCTGCTTGTGAGCCAGACTTTGGATATCTGGGACATCTCACAAGATTTATCAACAACCGACAGTTAAGTCCAGACAATGTGGGGATAAATATTTTGTTTAAAAAAGAGAAAAAACAACATGCCTCTGAGGAGATGGAACAGACAAGCTAGTTTCTTGGACCCACAAAACCTCACTCTGCATGAGATCATACTGCTCACAACATCACGAAATACGCTTGGTGTCCATAATTTATGCTTGGAGAATCCTGTGCAGCGGCCAGACATGCCTCAACCGCAATTTAGGAGTGCAAAGTTTATATTTCGGCAATAATGTCCTTGGAGAATTGTCTTATCTCAGCCATTTGACTGCTACATTTTTTTCACCCCTATCAACCTCTACTTGTGCTGTATTTTGAAGATGTTACCGTTTGAAGTGACTTCAGTAGACTATTCATCAGTATATTCAAAACAACTGGGTCGGGCTGATTTGAGATGTATTTGAAATCTCAGTATCATCTTAAAAACAATTGCACACGATTTGTGCATTTCTCAAGACAGCGTTGCCTTTGCTCTGACTTCTTTTTATTCTTTTCCCCTACATTTTTATTTCTTCATACTGTGATGAAACCAGAACATCTATTTTACTTGCCCGTGTCCCACAAGAGTTTATAACTTTTTATTTACAGGGTTCTAAAGGTTTTATATGTCTGCAAGCGCAGACGCTTTAATTAGTGGTTCTTTAAATAAAACAATAAATAAAGGCTTCAATGGCTTTTTTTTTATTTTGCACCAGAAAAACATTATGTTAACCATGTACTTTATACTTCTGTTGAAGTGGTCTTTTTTGTTTTTATTTAAAACTAAAAATAGGATTAACAAAATAAACTTTTTTCTGCTTTCCTTTAAATTTTTTAATATGGTCCTCTGACATACAGAACTAAAATATAGATAGATTTATTTAAGCGTTAATCCTCTGTAGTATTACAAATTATAATACAAATTCACATATTATAATTATTATTATTTATTTTAATATAATATATATTATTTATATATAAATAATATAAATATTTATTTATATATAAAATGAAGGCCTACCTATTATTTTATATTCTATAGCAATACACATCATTTTATTACACTACAGTTCAAAGTTTGGAGTCAGTAAGATTTTTTAATGTTTTTGAAGAATTTTGTGCTCAACAAAGCTACAATTATTTGATTAAAAACACACATTATAAAAATTTCAAATAAATGTTTTCTATTTAATTGTACCATTCCGTTCGCAGTATTTTTAACAGCGAGCGTCACACCCAAATCCACTATAATTTTATAAATAATACTGTTTTTGTGTCATGGAATGTAAGAGCTTTTTAGGTTAGAATGTACTTTTTTAGACTTCAAATATGTGGTTTGTTAAAGGGGTCATTGGCTGCCTTTGTTTTTTTTTTTTTTGTACTGTTCTCTGAGGTCCACTTATAATCTTATCTAGATTTTAACATCAAAAAACATCATTTAGAAGTAATAGGCTATTTTCTGTCCTGCTTTAAACCCTTCTCAGCAGAACGCTCTGTTTGAATAGGCATGGCGGATTGTAGAGTCGGAAGTAAAGGCCCACTGCTTGGCTAACAGCGTACATTCATTCTTCACAGATGGACGCCGCTGAGATTTAGGTTTAAAACACATAAATCACTTCATATACATATCAAACCATCTGTAGGAAGAAACAAAGCAATAGTGACCACGTAATGAAAACAGTTACTCACGCTTTTGCTGCGTTTTAAAACAAAAATGCACTGGTGTAAACGTAGCCTTAATCTACCTATTACATCAAAGAGTAGAACATTCCAAAAGCTGTCGTTTATAAGTGAAGGCTATAGAAAACCCAAGACATATAGTTTTGAATGGGGAAAAATGCAACGCTCATTATGGCCGCTCTATCGAGGGAAGCCCCACCCTCTGAGTAAAAGAGCTAATCGCTAATTGGAAAAAGTCAGCGTGTTACTACAGCTGCCGTTATAAATCCCGCTTGCTATGGAAACAGTCAGCGTTCGAGACTGGTTGATCTAGCCTGATAAATACGCTTTTTTAATGATGTTTTAATAACTAAGGTTCGGAGGGAGCAAGATCAGATAATCAACCAATTCGGCACAGGTGTAACTCGTCTAGCTAATCATCCGAACTAGCACAAGTCATATGTGTGCACGCAGCTGACTTACCTCTGTCATTCGACAGTTTTCTGGCATCCCCCCTCCACCCCAACTCCTCTCTCTTAATCTATTCTCATCCCATACTTGGGATGGGGGGAGTTCTCTGGGTTCGGGCCATATTCTGGGCTTGGAGCCCTCCCCCAGGACAGCACGCCAAAATATGCTTACTATTTGCTCAACCAAATTAGATGTAAGGGTGAACTCGTGGAATGCTATTGGAGCATAAGGAACAACATTTATAAAGCGGTTGTTATCAGATTTCATTGGTGATTTCAAATATGAACTTTAATCGTGAACACAGTTTTAGGGACTTTGATGTTTCCCCATTTAACGAGATAGGAGCTGCACTTGCATGCCCGAGAGGGGTTTCAAAGATGGCTGCGTAAAGTGAAATGACTTGTCTTAAAGGAACTGTGATATAAGCTGTTTTTACACTAATGACAAAGTTTTGAAATCTGAAACGTACAGGATGTTTTTATAGTCCAGTGACCTCTTATATGTCAAAAGTTCAAGGGAATTTTGGTTTCTCAGTTCATGACCCTTTTAATAAAGATAACGTCTATTTGAAAATTAGCTTCAATGTTTTTGGAGATGTGATCTCCAGGGCTTCAGCGGCTGTTAAGCTCTCATGAACCCACTGAGAGCAGCCTTACCTTCGCCAGATCCTCTGGAATTTACTGATGGCTCTAATGTCTCTATAGTGGTTATACATGAGATTTAATTAATTTTAGGTAAATCTAACAGGCACTCTTTGGTCTTATTAATCTATTATTTGTTCCAGAGCAAAACGTTTTGACAAAATCATATTTATGCTGTATATCAGAGTGCTGCCTTGGTACTTTTGACTGAATTGCCCGGCAAGTTTTATAGTGGCTGTTGTTGTTGTTTATTAAATATTATTATTCAAGAAATAATATTTGATATAAATAATAGTAGTATTTAATAATCATGTTTGTAATGGTGATTTTAGTTAAATTGTTCTGCCATTAAGATGGTAACGAGACTGTTTTTACAAGTCAGCAGCAAAGACTTTTATATTGAAAAATATACGCTGTTGTAAAGCTATTTTTACCTTCAACAAAAGCTTAAAGCAGCCAAAAAATGCACTAAGCAGCTCTGTCTTCAAAAATCAATCTTAACAGATGAAAGGATAGTACCTTGCGACAAAGATAGCCTATCGCTTTCCTCAGTGGACATTCAAACTAATGTTTTATTGTGAATATGCCACTGAGCTGAAGAATGAATGCTGTATCAGATACATATAATAGGTGTATCTATCTCTCATAATACTCTTCTCTACATAATACCATGAGCTTTTAATACAGTAATACAATGAGCTTTCAATCAAACAACTCAACGTTTGTTCGTCACTAGTTATAAAGTGACGTTTCAAATTAGTAACAGAGGCTTGAGCTCAGCTGTTAAATGTTCAAACTGAGATTTCAGACTGAGATTCCTTCAGTGGTGGAACACAGTAGGTTCTGCACAAAAGAGGGTTTTTAAAGATACTTCTTTGTTGTTTTTCATATATTTACACACTCATGCCATCAATTTTTTTCCTGTGATGCAGAGCTGAATTTTCAGCATCATTACTCCAGTCGTCAGTGGCACATGCTCCTTCAGAAATATACTGCCTTGCGGCTCAGGAAACATTATATTTATAATATATTATATATTGTAAACAATGATTTAAAAATGATTCATTTTTCCAAAACATTTCCTGAAGGATCTTTATTATATCGAAAAATAGGAAAGGCGAGATGATACCTGAATGTTAAGCATGCTGTATTAAAATTTTAAAGTGCCTTGGGACCCCAAACAGAACATGAGGTTTAAAATAAAATGTAAAAAAGAAAAGTTGTCTGTGAGCGATCAAGCCAGATGTGTTTACATCTCCCAGTTCTGCATTTATCTCCAGCAGGCATCTTGATTGCAGTTTGGCAGCAGATCAACAGCTGTATGTCTGCTGTGCCTTAAGACAGAACATAGGATTGCGATTATCCACGCCTCCTCGGAACATTAGCACTGATATTAACCCTACCGATGTGCTAAAGAAGTCCCGAGATCCATTGCATCCGAACACATACCGTAAAGGTTTTTATTCAACATATAATTATCACCTAAGCTTCATTTTGTTCTTTATTGTCTGGCAATAAAAAATAAGTGTGGAAACAAAGAGTGTTGCAGGGTATAATCACATATGGAAAGAATGATTCGGGTTTGTGAAAAGTGGTTTCCAGTGATTTTCCAAAGAGGGATTTGCCAGGATTGTTGCAACCTAAAGAGGAAATGCTATATTTTTCCACGCAATTAAAACAGTGCATCTTCTCTTGTGAGAAACGGACAGGCTTCACGTGTTTCCAGAACATTCAACAGCACCTGATCGTGGCCCATAAGCCTGCAGCACCCAAACCGCACCACTAGAAGAATTTTCCAAGGAATACATGGCAAATTGATGGGTGCAGCGATGACTTCACATGCCACAGATGACTATTCCCTCAAACTCGGCAGGGAACTCTTACTTATAACGGAGTGTCAGTAGATATAATCATTTACAGACCGACGTGATAGAGCGCTAGCCAGATGTCTGCGCACAGGCCTGCGACAGCCAGTTCTGTAATTACGAAAAGACCAAGTCTCACTCATAGTATTGTAAAGACAGGCTTGGAGTGCAGCTCCAGCCGTTCCATTATGCCGTTTAAATGTGGATTTTCTTTCATCTTTCGTTCGAGTCGGAGCTACTTCTGAGGTTCCTAATGCTTTCCTAGGATGAGCCCAAACATGTTTGTTTGTTTTGTCATCTAAAGACCCTCTTCTCGCTTTTCACACTTTGGGAATTTCCACAAAGAAGCCTGTGTGGAAAGACAGTTTCCACTGAGCAGGACAGGAGTTAAATAATCACACTAGCCGCTCAAATGCTCTCTCTTCAAACACGCTTTGGAAAGGAACACGGGCTTTGCTGGAACGCTCCCATCTGGAAGCCACTCGTTCGGGTCAAAAGACAAATGAGAGCTAGGGGAGGGGTCTGTCACGTAGGTGAACCTTTGGGATGTCCAAACACACTAATAAATCCACCACTATTTGTGAGTGAATTTATGGGTGTCTTAGAGTTTCTTGTGTAATTGAAATGTGTTGGATTTAATCAAATGCGTCTAATTATTAATTGTTTTATTTTATTTTATTTTATTTTATTTTATTGCATTTGAATGCATTTAATGTGTTTTATATATCTAAAATAATTATAATGGATATATATATATATAATAAAGTGTATAATAATAATAAAAAATGTTTATTTCAACATTTTGAATTAAAGTTTTGTATATATATATATATATATATATATATATAAATTTACTTCTTCTTAATAAATATATATAATAAAAAAGTATAAAAATAAATATTATTTATTGTAATATTTATAAAGAAGAAGTAAACATATATATATGAAAAATAATAATAAATATATATATATATATATTTTTTATTTTTTTAACATTTTAATTATTTATGTAAAAAAACACACACATATATATATATATATATATAATGAAATATTTATAACTAAAAAGTAATGTATTATCTATATCATATATAAATATTACAAGAATATAGATTTTTTCTTATTATTTATTCATATGTGTGAANTATTTATAAAGAAGAAGTAAACATATATATATGAAAAATAATAATAAATATATATATATATATATATATTTTATTTTTTTAACATTTTAATTATTTATGTAAAAAAACACACACATATATATATATATATATATATAATGAAATATTTATGAAATATTTATAACTAAAAAGTAATGTATTATCTATATCATATATAAATATTACAAGAATATAGATTTTTTCTTATTATTTATTCATATGTGTGAATAACAGTGTTTTTAAAATAACTGTGAAACTTTTTTTCAGGATTCTTTGATGATTAGAAAGTACAAAAGACCAATAATTATATGAAACAGAAATATTTTGTAGCATTATAAAAGTAATTATCTCTCACTTTTGGTGAATTTAATTCATTCTTGCTGAATAAAAGTATTCATTTCTTCTTCAAAAAAAAATAAAAAATAAAATAAAATAAATAAATAAATCTTACTGACCCCAAACATTTAAACAAAAGTATATAATATAATTTAATTATATTGTTACTGTTTATATATATACACACACATATATTTTCTATTTTCTAATATTTAAAAAAATATATTTATATAAGTATAATATTTAATATAATTTTTTTTTAATATAAGATGAATATATATATATAGAGAGAGAGAGAGAGAGAGAGAGAGAAGAGAGAGAGAGAGAAATGGAAATATGTAGAACATTTAAAATGTATTATTTTATTTTTATTATAACTATTATATTTAAAATTACATTTATTTATTTCAAATTCTGGAAAACTGTTAGACTTTAGACTTTAGCCTTAGCTGTCACTAATCCTCAGTGCTCCTGAGCTTTTAAATCCAGAAAAAGGCCATCGGATACAGTTTCATCCATTTTGAAGGCTTAACACAGTTGTCACGGTTTGCTGAAACAGGGAATGTGACGTGCATGTGCTCTGCAGATGTTGGGCTCTTGGTGGAGATGAAAGTGGGGTGGCACTGGACATTGTGTGCCCACTCAGACCTCCCTGAGCTGTTTACTCACACACCCACATGAGTGATTCAATCCTCATTATATGACACAATGAGAGCGGGCCTGCAACCATTGCTTATGGTCTGGATTGAGTCCTGTTCTCCATTTGTGCTTTTACTCCAGGGGGTGAAGTGCTCTCACAGAAGCGCACACATGTAAGGGGATACCCTTCCATCCACCATCCACAAACCAAAGCAGTGCATACAGATATTTCCACCATATGGAAGTGACTCAAACTCAAATCCATCAGGTCTTTTTATATAAATCCCTCTTTATGTTGCTCTGGAATAATGATCAAGCTCTAGAATTCAGAGTTTGTCCATATTGCATGCAGCTTTTGGAACGAGCAGACATGCAGACATTCCTTTTCTATTTTTCTGCCAAGTTCTGTGAACAGGGTTCTTGAATCATATTGATTCAATGATTTCACAAGTAATCCAATGAAAAGTTATTCAAAGAACATGATTTACCAACAGGGGACATCTCTTTTAAGATTTACTGTTTTTTTAAACAGGAGTAGTTGTTTTGAAGAGCTGAAGAGTTGTTCCATGTTGTTCTCTTATGTCTCTCAATGTCAGTACTTTCATTATAAATCTAACCCCCACCAGGGAAAGGATTTGAGGCCTAACTGTAGAATTAATAAAGTTTAAAACACAATTCAATATGCAAGGACATCCCATTGGCCCAGGCCAGAGCTATATCATAATTTTTTTTGATAATCTATGCATTATATATATACAGCTTGATCCACCTTGCGTTTCCGCCACCAACAGTACCCTTACTTGATCTGCGTGGTATGTGCTGGAAAGTAGCAATCGGCAATAAAGCGTGACAGTAAGCACAACTCTGCCTCTTTTTGTTAAATGTCATTTTTAATGAACAATAATAGCCATTATAAAAATATAAGTACAAAGTATAAGAGGCTTATATAAGAGGAAATAGACAAAAGCAAATTCAGTCAAACATATGCTTCAAAGTCAGTGCTGTATGGTAAAGTCCAAAATAAATATATAGTTAAACATAACGATATGACCAGGAACAAATAATAGATTCATGACACCAACGATTGCCTGTTAGATATAAACAAATTGTATCACATGTTTAATTACTAAAGAGACATCAGAGCCAGCGGCAAGTGTCAGAAGGACTAGCCGAGCTAAGGCTGCTCTTGGCGGATACATGAGCACTGAGCGCCTGGTGATTGCCTGGAAAATGTTAATTATTTTACCAAAATAAGAGGGATCAAACAAAATGCATGTTATTTTTTATTTTGTACTGACCTGAATAAGATATTTCATATAAAAGACGTTTACATATAGTCCACAAGAGAAAATAAGAGTTGAATTTTTAAAAATGACCCGTTCAAAAGTTTACATACGCTTGATTCTTAATACTGTGTTATTACCTGAATGATCCACAGCTGTGTTTTTGTTTTTTGTTCATGAGTCCCTTGTTTATCCTGAAGTTAAACTGCCTGCTGTTCTTCAGGTCTCACAAATTCTTTGGTTTTTCAGCATTTTTCTGTATTTGAACCCTTTCCAACAATGACTGTATGATTTTGAGATCCATTTCTTCACACTGAGGACAAATGAGGGACTCGTATGCAAGTATTACAGAAAATTAAAATGCTCACTGATGCTCCACAAGGAAACACAATGCATTAAGAACCGGGGGGTGAATACTTTTAGAATTTGAAGATCAGGGTAAATTTAACATATTTTGTCTTCTGGGAATACTGTAAGCATCTTCTTTAGCTTCTGAAGGGCAGTACTAAATAAAAAAAAAAATATTATTTAGGCAAAATAAGAAAAATTTAGACATCTTCATTCTTTTCAAAAGTTTTCACCCTCCGGCTCTTAATACATTGCGTTTCTTTCTAAAGCTTCAGTGAGCGTTTGAACCTTTTGTAATAGTTGCATATGAGTCCCTCAGTTGTCCTGAGTGTGAAAAGATGGATCTCAAAATCATACAGTCATTGTTGGAAAGGGTTCAAATACACAAAAATGCAAATGCTGAAAAACCACAGAATTTGTGGGAAGAACAGTGGGCAGTTTAACTGTTCAGGACAAACAAGGGACTCATGAAAAAAAAAAACACACACAGGTGTGGATCATTCAGGCAACACAGTATTAAGAATCAAGTGTATGTAAACTTTTGAACAGGGTTATGTTTATAAATTCAACTATTATTTTCTTTTGTGGACTATATGTAAATGT
>JAHKKF010525879.1:0-12756 GCA_019740295.1 Labeo calbasu
AATGTCAACAATTCTGTGTTTTTCTGTCAATATGGGGTGCTGTGTGTACATTAATGAGGAAAAAAAATGAACTTACATGATTTTAGCAAATGGCTGCAGTATAACAAAGAGTGAAAAATTTAAGGGGGTCTGAATACTTTCCGTACCCACTGTATATGGGACATTCTATGGAATTGGTGCAATATGCTGTCCCACAACCAAAAATATTTTTAAAATACTTTTATTATATATTGAAACCCACAATATTATTTAAAAATCAGTAAGCAACAAAATTTCATTATATTTCATTATATTAGCTGTCACAAACCCTATCCCCTAAATTTCAACGTATGAAATTTTTTTTAATTCCATTGTTGTTTTAAAAAAATACCTTTTGGGTTTTTTAAAAAACTGAAGTTCAAAAAATATTTATTTTATATTTTCTTTGTAAATTATGAAAATCTATGTAAAAAACAAACAAAAAAAACGAGTGTCCCACGTTTTCACGTCACTACCGAAACAGTGTACGTTTTAGTCCATTGACTGAGACTGATTTTAACTACACCCTACATTTATGATCAGAAAATCCAGCTATTTTTAGCTGTACAAAACAGCTCGTTTGCTGCTTGACATTGCAAATTGGTGTGTCTTACCATATTATTTTAATGTGTTATCTTAATTATGAACACGCTGGTTTGTAGTGCAAACAGTTTTACTGTTTACTGCACATTGTTATTTCTTGTTATTTCCCTATAGCAGATAATGAACCAAAAGTCATTATCTGCTATAGGGAATATGCAACTTACATTTAACCAATTAACATGTTTTTACTGTATTTTCTGTAACATTAAACATTTTTACAGTGATTTACAATCACTGTTGCCTTAAAAAGAAATTTTCAATGTGACCTGTCAATTGATTGGTGTCTATACTTAAATCATAAATATTGATTATTTTTCTGTACATGATGTCATGATCACCCAAGAAGTCACCCTGTTTTAATGAGAGTCAACCTACTCTATTACAGTAATGAGGAAAAGGCAAAAATCGATATAATAATTAGCTATTTAATTCTGGAGTGAAAAATGAATGCATTTGTAAGATTCCTCTGATTCATTCTGACACATAAAATACATTATTTTATCACATTTGTAAAGCAGAAGATATGTTTCCTAAACCCCTGTGAATCAGCAGTGCATTTATTCAAAAATATATATTTATATGTACAAGGACAATTCAGAATACATATTAGCTATTAGGTAAAAGCTAAATTTCAACTATAGCCATTAATACGAAGCAGCATGTAGAAATTAAAAGACAAATGGATTTTAATATTCTTTTGATTGCATCATCTGAGTACACCATTTCTAATCATGCAAATGCAATGAGTGAAGAACGAACAGAATGACTGCCAAATTCCTGTTCGACTTCATCCATAAACTTCAGCTCACATCTTGCAAGATCTCACTTGCTCAGATTGCCGAGAACCTGGCACATCATTTTCCAAACAGCGTGTCATGAAGCAACGCGTGCGAGGACGTAACGCTGCAGCAGATTGAGAAGTGTGTGTCTGCATAATAGGAATGTCAAGTGTTCCATTAATTTGATTCCAGAATGAACTTCAAAAAGGCCAGAGCTTCTAAAGGCTGCGATTATGATAGAGTTCTCTCTGCAGGCAAGAACGCAGTGGATGTAAATTCACTTCTCAAAAAAATGATGCACTTGTGAAAGCAATAAGGGAAAGTGTTACATGAGTCATCGGAGCGGCCGCACATGCTGTCCTGTGCTGTATGATGTGATGTTTTTCAGGACAGTGCAATCAGATTTTCATTCCCCATGTTTATTAGACTGATTAATCTCTCCATAAATTACATTTGTGATTAGCTGTTAATGTTGTATTATGGAATACCCATAAGAGATATGAGAGTGCCTGTAGAGGGTTATGCGGTGTATTCAGCTGTAATTGAACTATCACAACATGCTGCAAGCAATCACATGCAGTGATTTTTCCTAAAATTTATATTCCATGAGAATTACAAGTGAATCTGCTGCGAGTCAAATTTTAGGCCACAATACAATCCTAACCACTTTAAAGTTCACACATTAAGATTTTAAGATTAAGAATTTTTCCCCCTCTTGTTTTTCTAAACCTATGAAAGCTTGTTTGCGATACAGGATGAAACAATTACAATTCTGCCTTTTTTCTTATACAATTTGGAGAGAAAAAACTCAGGATTGCAGGTTTATATGTCACAATTCTGATAATTTTTTTCTACAAATTGTACGAGAAAAGGCAGAATTGTTTTTCTTTTTTTCTCGCAATTCCAAGTTTACATCTCACGAGTTTCTGTAGATCCCACCTTCTCACGCGCCACGATTGGTCGATTATGCACCATGCCTGCATGCTATTGGTCAAACTACTTTTCGATCATTACCTTCAGCAAGTATGAAACCAGGAAAACAAAGCCAAAACCTTTTTTCAGCCTTTCTTCTCACTATTTGGAGACTAAATTTCTTTCTTGTAATTGACCCTTCGCAAAAACCCACCCTCCTTAGTTGCTGTTGTTATGTCTGACAAACAATGCTGCTCTCACACTACACATCATGTTCTCACGCAGTGAAAAATGCATATATATTTATGAAATATATTTTTTCACAACTCACAATTCTGTTTTTAATGGAAGCCCATTTCTACCACTGAATAAAAAAAGGTAATTGTGACTTTTTTTTTTTTTTTCTCAGAATTGCGTGATACAAACTCAGAATTATGACCTTTTTTCTCAGAATTGTGACATATAAACTTTAAATTATAAGAAATTAAGTCAGAATTGCATGATATAAACTCGCAATTATGACTTTTTTGTTCTTGGAATTTTTTCTTAGAAGTTTATATTAATACTGACTTTAAACACGTAATTGCGAGTTATTAATTTTAGAATTGTGAGATATACACTTGCAATTCTAAGAACATGTCAGTCTTTTTTTTCTCTTCAAAATAGGACTTTATAACTCACAATTGCAAGTTTAATCTCATAATTCTCAGAAAAACGTCAGAATTGTATGAAAGAAAGTCAGAACTGTAAGATATAAACTCGCAAAGAAAGTGAGAACTGTGATACACAAACTCGCATTTGCGAGAAAAAAGTCAGAAGTGCAAGATAAAAAAAAAATTCTCACAATTGTAAGTTTAAATCACGCAATTCTGAGAAAAAAAAAGTCAAAATTGTCACTTAATATCTTGCAATTCCGACTTTTTCCCGGCAATTGTACATTTACTGAGAAAAAAAAGTCAGAATTGCGAGTTTGTATCATGCAATTCTGAGAAAATGATAAAGTTATAATTGTAAGAAGTTTTTTTGTTTTTAACAAGTTTCGAACATAGTCACAATGTACTGCCGTAAAATAAAAAAAGGAAAATGTTTCCAATGTCCAAAAAAAAAAAAAAATGTGACTCTGGACCACAAAACCAGTCATAAGGGTCATTTTTTGGTAGATATATAGATTTATATATCATCTGAAAGACTAAATATGCTTTTCACTGATGTATGATTTGTTAGGATATGACAATATTTGGCTGAGATACAACTATTTGAAAATCTGAAATCTGAGGGTGCAAAAAAATCCAAATATTGAGAAAATCGCCTTTAAAGTTGTCCAAATGAAGTTCTTAGCAACGCATATTACTAATCAAAAATTAAGTTTTGATATATTTACGGAAGTAAATGTACAAAATATCTTCATGGAACACGATCTTTACTTAATATCCTAATGATTTTTGTCATAAAAAAAAAATCGATAATTTTGACTCATACAATGAATTTTTCACCATTGCTACAAATATACCTGTGCTACTTTTGACTGGTTTTGTGGTCAAGGGTCACATATGTAATATGTAAAATCTAACACCAAATTTCATTTCATTTTTTACTGACTGCGTAATTAGATAAGGCTTTTTTTGGGTTTGCGTAATTTACGACAAAGTGAACTTGATGCGACACAGGCTGCAGCACATCTGCATGTTTCAGTGCTTTCTGCAGGGGCCACTCGAGCAGGACTCTGTGAAGCTGCACACTGGACTCAGAACAGGTGGTGCAAACAGGCGGGCAGCAGCAGGAAACTGGCTGTCCAGATCAGCTCTCTTTACACTCTCTACAGCCTTCTGATCAGCCACTCTCTCTCTCAGTCATCTGGCAAGAGCTCCAGACACGTGCTCGCTCTGATCAGCAGCACCATATGACGGGGTGCTGTTACATTCGGGGCAAGGACGAAGCTCACACCTTCCTTATAGCACTGGATAACAGTGTGGTTCACACTGGCAAGGTTTACCTCTAAACAATTATTTGTGTGATGCATCAATTATTTAAAAAGACTGATATCCAGCTGGCTCTGTTCCATGTAAAGCGTGGTTTATGTGTAAGGGTGCCACTGAAAAAAGTGACGTACAATTACGTGATGGCAGCACTTTGAGTAATGCACACTGGTGAAACGTTGGTGCATCAATCCCTCTTGCCTATTATTTGTCTCCAAGATTTATCAGTTTGTAGTAAATGCTGCGACACTAACTTATTTCTGCATCTGTTCTGAGTTTGGGTTGTTTTAGCAAGCATTTGGAAACACAACATGCACCAACCATCTTCCTAAACTTGAAATGAGAAGCACTTATTAACTGGATGTTGTTTTTTCTTGAATACAGTGAAATATTACAATAGTAAATTATTTTTAAATATATGTTAATTTGTACTTAATGATATTTTTCTTAAATACTTGATATTTTATTTTACAGTGAATTTTTATACCTTATTTTAATATATATTTATATATATTTTTTAATATATATTTATATGACTTAATAGAATTATTATACTATTTTTCTTAAATATTAGATTTTTTTATTTTACAGTGAAATATTACAGTAGTAATTTTTTATTTAATATTTTATTTGTACGTAACATTTCATTTTTTCTAAATACATTTTTATTTTATTTTTATTTTACATAGAAATATTACAATAGTAATAGTTCTTTTGTTGTTCATTTTTTTTTATTTGCACTTAAAATAAAATAAAAAATATTATATTAATATTTTTCTCAAATATTAGATTTTTTTAATCAGTAAAATAGTGTAATAGTAATATTTCTTATTTTAATATTTTTATATGTACTTAATAGAACTATTATACTATTTTTCTTAAATATTCATTTTTTTTATTTTACAGTTAAATATTACAGTAATTTCCTATTTAATATTTTTATTTGTACTTAAAACTAAAATATTTTTAAAAATTGTATTTTCTTCAATAATACAATAGTAATATTTCTTTAATAAATTCTTTAATGTTTATTGTTGTTCAGTATTTTATTTGTAAAATAATAACTTATATTATTATTTATTGTATTCCTTTATTAAATATTTTTATTTTACTGTAAAATATTGGAATATTTCTTATTTTAATATTCTTATTTTAATTTTGTATTTGTACTTAAAATGATTATTATATTATTTTTATTAAATATTTGACTTTATTTTGCAGCGAAATATTACAAGTATATTCTAATTATATTTTTCTGTAGTATTTTTTCTTGTTTGGTTTAATATTTTTATTTGCACATAATATAAAATAATTACTATTATTTTATTATTTTTCTTAATTACTTGATTTGTTTATTTTGCTGTAAAATACTACAACATTAGCTAATATTTTTATTTTCTTTAATACTTTTATTTAGTAAGAAAAAATGATCAAAATAAAAGTAGCAACATAGTAATAACCATTACAATCACATTGATATATAACTACAAATTACTAATTTGAATTAAATTTAAATTAAGTTCAATTTAAATTAAATTAAAATTAAAATTAATTATTTTTAATAATTTTATTTTCCTCCAAATCATGCAGCCCTACCACTGACTCCACAGAAAAAAAAAAGTCATACAGGTTTGGAACAACATGACAGTGAGTAAATGATTTTTGGGTGCACTATATTTAAAAGTGTAATATCAAGCAGTCTCTCACCTCGAGTTCTTGAAATTCATCATCATCGTCATCAACATCATAGGAGAGCGTCTGGATCTTGGCGTCTTCCATAGACAGATCCAGCAGTTTGCTGTCGGTGAACAGAATTCCGTCTTTAGTGACGGCGGTGCCGGACGAGGCGGCGTTCATCTCCTCAATGAAGGTGGTCTCGCAGCAGTCGCCCCCCTCTCCCCATGCTCTCAACACGCTCTCGGGGTACAGGAGGAGGTTGGGTCTGTAGTAAGGGTCTATAGCCTGGGGCAGAGCGCTGGGGTTGAGCACCTGTGGGTGTCCTCGACCATCCGGTGTCCCATTTATGTCCTTGGACACCACATGGCCCTGGTACTGTGGGGCAGAATAGACCGACACCAGTCCTTCCTTGGTCTCCACCATTAAGTTGTGGGTATTAATCAAACCATTACGTTTGTAACATTCATGTCCCGGGTCGGCACTCCCCGCTAATGGGGTCTTCCCGTGAGTAAGAGGGTCTTTCTCCTCTGCCGCTCCGGTTTCTAGTCGTGTTTGGACCCCTTTCTCCATGCTGGTCTGTTGGTGTGGAGGAAGGCTTGCCTCATGAATGGCTCTGTGGAGGCATGAGGTTGAAGTGTCACTCCCCTCTTTCCTGCAAAAATCACATCAGTCTGGTGTAATGGGAGAATTTGATGTCACATCAACAAACGTCAGAGTGTAATGAAAACAGTGGAAGAAATCTATTGGTGAAAGGATTTATATCACAAAACCTGTCAAGAGCTTGTCATACTCATAGTTTAGTTTTCATCTGTACCATAAAAACTAATTCTCACTGCTGTCATGTGTATTAAAAAAATTAATTACAGTCTTTTACACAAGGGTTTCCTAAACAGGGTTTGTGAGGGAACAAATAATTAAATTTATACAACGGTTCATTCTGGTCCTCGAATGGTCTGCGATTTTAGAGTGATTTCAGTATTTCAACAGCAGTTTCACAGTTTATAATCATATCACTCCGCTTGTGGTACTTCTTACAGCGAGTGTCATGGCGGACGTGCAAATCCAGTATCATCTTATAAATGTTACTGTTTTCGTGTCACGGAATGTAGTTTTAAAAAGTTTTCAGGCAAGAATGTACATGTTTATAGTTCGAATATGCAGTTTGTTAATTAAGATAACGTCTATTTGAAAATTTGTGTCTACGTTTTCAGACATGAGAGCTCCAGAACGTCAGCGGCCGTTCTGTACTCATGAACCCGTACGAGAGCGCCTCACCTCGGCCAGATCTTCTGGAATCTACCGCTGGCTCTGATGCCTCTGTACTGTAGTGGTTACACCAGGGGCGATTTTAGGATTTTCATTTTAGGGGGGCTCAGCCACACGACACGCACAAAAAATTACGGTTTGCATTTCTAGTACAACCCTATTTTCTTAAGTATGCAAACCTTAACCTGAACATGGAAACATGATCGTTTTATAAAGTCATCTGTGGTGTGATGAGGGGTGAACACAGCTAAAACTACAGTAGATGGGGAACTGATTGCTCCTTTTATGACAAAGAACCGGACAGATGCAGATATTATAACGATCTATTGATAAACACACACTTTGTCCTCTGTTTCTCACTATGCACCGCCGCAGTCTGCGGATTGAAAAAGAAGAACGCGCTGAAAGACGGGAGGAGCCGTTCGAAGTTACATTGTTCCGCCATTAGGTGGCGACAAGAGACTGTGTTAATGAGTCAGCAGTAAAGACTTTTACTTTGAAAAATTAAGAGAAGTCCACTTTCAGAACAACAATTTACAAATAATTTACTCACCCCCTTGTCATCCAAGATGTTCATGTCTTTCTGTCTAAAGTCGTGAAGAAATTATGTGTTTTGAAAAAAAAACGTTTTTTCAGGATTTTTCTACATATAATGGACTTTGTTGGTGCCCCCATTTTGATCTTCCAAAATGTAGTTTAAATGCAGCTTCAAAGGGCTCTAAATGATCCCATCCGAGGAAGAAGGGTCTTATTTAGCGAAAACGATCGGTCATTTTTTCGAAAATAAAAAAAAATGTGTATACTTTTTTAAGCACAAAAGCTTGTGTAACACAGGCTTTGAGATACGCGTTCAGGACACAACGTTACTATTGAATCACGTCGAAAGGTCACGCGGAACTACAGACCCAGTGTTTACAAAGTGAACGTGCCAAGACTAACAAAGTGCAAGTAAGTCAAACGCTGTTTACAAACAAAAAGGAACAACGATGTCGGACGATTCTGAAGTTGCAGGAGAAAATAAGATGGAGTTTTTCGCCATTCTCTACCTTTGTGAGCCGGAGTAAACAGACCATGAACTTAGACGTGATTTGTAGTAGTGATGGGAAGTTCGGATCATTTTACCGACTCGGACCTTTGAGTCTCGCTCAGCAAAATGAACGAATCTTTTTTTAAATAATTTAGTTCATTTTAACAAAATATAATTAAAATGTTATGTGTTACTTCCCTAACACATCTACTGCTTACACAAACGTTGATCAAACTACAAACAATACAAAACTGTAATGCTATAAGAAACAGAAAAGGTTCATTTATTATTTACCTGTGTCTTTAGTCTATGATTAGCTCACCTCATCTCTTATCTGACAAGTTTTCGGGTTTGAGTCGTTCGTTCATCACATGACAGCCACATAAGATGAACGAACGACTCGAAAAACCTGAAGACTCAAAACAGGTGAACTCCAGTACAGAACCTAATAGGATGTTGCGCATGCGCGACTGAACGAATCACTCCCCGAGACGACTCATTCTTCCCGAGTCCCATTAAAGATTCGTCCAAAATGAACGAATCATTCAAGAATGCGCATCCGAGAGCCTGTGCTACACAAGCTTTTGTGCTTAAAAAGGATACAGATTTTTATTTTTCAAAAAAATGACTGATCGTTTCGGTAGATAAGACCCTTCCTCCTGGACTGGGATCGTTTAGAGCCCTTTGAAGCCGCATTTAAACTACATTTTGGAAGTTCAAAATCGGGGGCACCAATGAAGTCCATTATATGGAGAAAAATCCTGAAATGTTTTCCTCAAAAAACATAATTTCTTTACAACTGAAGACAGAAAGACATGAACATCTTGGATGACAAGGGGGTGAGTAAATGATTTGTACATTGTTGTTCTGGAAGTGGACTTCTCCTTTAACGCTAAAAACGGAAGTTATTTTACAACTGCTTGACCCTGCTAACAAATGCACTGAGCTGCAAATAACCCTTAACAGATGAAAGGATGTTAACACAAAAGGGGGCTTTTAAAGACACTCCGTTGTTATTTTGTTTATGTAATTACACACTGGTGCTGTCGAACTGTTGTATAAATGCAATATCACACGAGTAGATGTGAGATATGGCTGTATATCAGCACACTGTGATTACCTGCACCATAGGTGACCACCTATGGCCGAATCACAGCCGTGCCGATATACATCCATATCTTACGTCTATTCGTGTAATAGTGTTTATATATCCAATTATGTCAAATTAAAATAAATAACAATAGCAAATCAAAGGCTGTGGTTTAATTAATTGTACTAAAAAAAAAACAGTAAAATATAAATTAACTGCATTTATTCAAGTAAAAATATTATCTAATATCACTAAATCAACCTAAATACATTCATACTACCAAAACTACTTTATACAAAAATATTTAAAATGTAAATATATTTAAAATATATTTATAAATATAAAAATATTTATTAGCATTTCAGCAGTATTCTGCAAAAATAAAGTATATTTAAAATATAGAAGTTTATAAGCATTTCAGCAGTATTCTGCAATAATAATAATAATAATAATAATAATAATAATAATAATTGAAATGCTTAAAGCTCCAGGATTTGTTTGAAAGAGAAAAACTGAATGCATAAATACTGTGAGATATATATATATATATATATATATATATATTACAGTATTTATGCTGTATATATATATATATATATATATAATTATAATAATAATTATTATTATTATTATCATCATCATCATCATTATTATTGGGTTCCTAAAACACCGGTAAGGAATTAAAGGGAGAAAAAACTTCACATGCATGACAGTAACAAAAACGTTGGGTTAAAATGTGCCTAGCTGTTATAAAAAAATGTAATGGGAACGCATTTTTAAAGATCAGGCTTTATTTTTCTGAGATTCAGATTAATAGAAGAAACTATAATCAATCTGAATTTAATAGGGTATATGTTGAACGTCACATAACCAAACTCGGAAAACAGGTCTCATCGCTTCCGCTTGTCAGAGAACGTGTTAACGTCCGTATTAAATAATGGCGATATCTATAGACTTTTAATGTAATCAGTTAAACCAGCTAGCTGTTTTTATTGTTTTATTGTTCTAAATGTTAGTGAAAAGAATAAATATTAAAAAAACAAAAACTTTATGTGACGGACTTTGGTTATGATCTTATTTGTATCTACTTTGAAGGCATCTTGAGTAAAACAGCTTCATATGTAACAAAGCATATGCAAAACGTTTGAACTGGAAGCGATGAGACCTGTTTAAGAGAATACGGAAGTCTGTTGTGCATAATCCCTATTAAATTTAATTTCTTTTTTTTACATTCAGTTTTTTCTGGTGAAGTCAGATTTAATTTGAGTCATTTCTAAATAAAGAGAACAACCATGATGGCGTACACTGTGGTCTTAAATAACAACTTCATTTTTCCTCCAAACTCTCAAAAGACCCTTGAATTCTTGTTTTCTAACTATGCGACTGTTGGTTGCTCTTATTTAATGCATGTCTAGGCCATTGATCTCAGACTCTGCACCACCGCATTATCCAAAACCCCACGGCCAGGTTGCAGAATACACAAACTTTCTTTTCTGCTAAGTTCAGCAGTGTGCCGAACAGACACTGTGCCCGATGCTGGGGGCACCTAATGGGTGCACAGCATCCTATAATCTGATTTAGAGTCTACTGCCATGAGCGCAGAAAATCCATCACAGCATCAGCAGTGTCCTGTAAGCAATTAGATGCTTCAGTGCAGGAACTCTACTGTACGTGATCTCGGCACACTGGCCACATGGAAAGACAGATTCACCTAAATTTATCCACAGCTTCAACAAATCAAATGTCAGAATATGAGTGAATCAGATATCACAATTTCAACCAGTCCTTGGGAAAAGGCATCTGTGAACAGGATTAGATACCCTAAAGACTGCTGGAGACGCTCCAAGGAAACATACATCAGTTTAACGGGGCTGGTGTGAAAACATCAATACCACATTAAAGACTCCATGAATATAACATTACACACTAGCATTACACCAATTTATCAGCCAGACCATTTAATCAGACGGTATTTAGCTGTTTTCTGCCTATCGGCACTTGGACAGTTAACATGAGCGTTTGTCTCCACATTTATCAGTTGCAAATTCTATTCACATCTTTGTCAATGGATCATAAACAATTTATGTTACTGTTTTTGAGTAGCCTAAATGTTATGTAAAAGTTTATTTTATGTTAATTTGCTATTACTTAATTGTATTGTGTATATTATATTATATCAGCCTCCAGCTTTATAGATATTGTTACTGGCCATAGAAAAAAACGTTTACAAAAACTGTATCAAATGCGTAATTCAGATTCAACTAGGCTACACAAAATAGCCAAATTTAAATTTAAACTACCTTTTTTACTCCAAAAAAACCCAAAAAACAGAAAATGTATTGTTAGTGGAAGTTGGAACGGATATGAAGGTGGAATGACTCAAATCGCACATGATAACATAACAGGTTTTGTGATGATTGACAATTTTATAACAATTTGTGTTACAACTGATTCCTGGATTTCAAGGTGTTTGGTGGTGAACATGTTCTTTCAATCTTTAAAAACAAAAAAAAAAAGAAAGAAAAGAAAGAAAGAAATAAAATAAAATTGAATCAACTTGATGCTAGAATTGATTCCAAAACCAGGCTCAAACCGGTGCGCAACGTTTTGCTACAGTTTCCGGGTTGAACGACATGTTTCCTGGAAACGGTGTGCAACGGGGTTTGAGATACGTTTTCTTTTGTTTGGTGGGTGTGTCAAAAATGTCAGTCCAATCAGCAGCATGCGGTACTAAAGAGACACTGATTAATGTAACATAAAAATACTGTACATATATATTTTGCTATTGTATTGTTGAGTGACACTTTCATAAACATTTCTATACTCCTCTGATTATATAATGGTAAATATTACAATATCATAGCACAACAACAGTGATCAGCAATAATGATAAGCTTAATAAGGATACTCACAATAAAAATAATAAGGTCATATAGATTATAACACAGATTTGGAGGTAAGGAGTGGATAATCCTTCAACTGAAATGTTTGTCTTTTCATCCTGAAATGTGAGGCAAATGTTGGATCACAATAATTAGGCAGGACAGTAAGGGCAGTGGACAGTAAGGGCAGTGACTGTAACATTGGGCGTATTTTGCAGTATTAAACATGTATTTATACCGATTTCATCAGGCTCCGAAAATTCTTTAAAAAGAACACAAAAAATCGCCTTCTCAGCTGCCATAGCCAACTCTTGCATCATCAGCAACGGGGGTGTTCAACGCACCACCGGTTCTGCTTGAAAAACGTTTTGCAACGTTTTTGTCGGGACTGAACGCAAGGCAGGCATCAGAGTTGAGCCGTTCCACCCCTATTATGAACACACTGGTTTGTAGCACAAACCATTTATTGCACATTGTAATTCTTCTCATTATTTCCTTATAGCGGTTAATGAACCGGACATCTCAC
>JAHKKF010525880.1:0-33838 GCA_019740295.1 Labeo calbasu
TTTTATTTATTTTTATTTATATATATATATATATATATATATATATATATACATATACATATACAATATAAAACAGATATTGCAGAGTGAGTAATTTTTAAGATTTATTTTTGCTTTTTGGCACAAAAATAAATATTTATTAGATTAAATAATAAAAGTTTTAAATAATAAAATAAAAGATTAAAAAATAAAATATTTATTATTATTATTGTTGTTGTTGTTGTTGTTGCTGTTCCTACTACTACTACTATTATTGTTATTATTTATTATTATTATTATTATTGACATTTTAATTATAACAAGTAATATGTAATTTTTATGTATTTATTTATTTTGTGTTTATTTATTTATTTTTATAAAATTTATAAAATTTATAAAATATGGGCACATTTTAATATTCCAGGTTCGCTCTTAATATGTTTCTCAAACTCGGCATAATATAATATAATATAATAATATACTGCGCAAACTGCATAATTACATGCTATTAATAATAAAATTCATGCAGTATTATTAAAATTATTCAAACTAATTAATTAAATAACTAAAATGTATTAAAATAAAATAATCCAGCTGTAATTAAAAAAAGATAAAATTAAGAACTAAACTGAAATGCTTGGAAATCACAAAATTTGTTGTGATAATTTATCTTTGCACCCATTTATCTTTGTCATAATTTTTAAATATTTATTTTTGCTTTTTGACACAATAAATATTTATTAGAGTACATAATAACATTTGTATTCCAAGTTCACTATTAATATCTTTCTCAAGCTCAACTAAATAATTTTAATGTAATTGAAGCTTCAAGTGGTGAAATCAATTTAAAACCAATCAAAATGGTTCTTTGAATTTCTTTGAATTTTGCAAGTTGAAAAAAAAAGTCCATTTTGTTAAAGTCCAGTTAGTTAGTTACATTAGATAGCATGATCGTTTATTAATCTTACTAATATAGTCCTAATAAAAAATTGTATCTATTCATATTATTTAACGAACATAACCCAACATGAACTAACAATAAACAGCTGTATTTTCAAGCAACATTAACAAAGGTTATTACAAATACATGACTCATTGTTAACAATTAACTAATGTCAACTAATGGGACATTATTGTAAGGTGGTATGGCAATGGTAAGCGTTGACACGGAAACAAGAAACAATTTTTAAATGTTTCAGAGCTGAAATTCCAATTTGGAATTTTGAATTTTACAGTAATTGTGCTGATGCAACAGATTTCAGCTAACCTAATCATCTCAAAATGGCTAAATACTGACCCGTTAATTGGGCTAGCCAGTATATTGGTTTGTAGAATATACTCTATAGTTTTAAAGACATTCAAACTTGTTTAAAAATCCCGTTTGAGCGTCAAATGTCTGCTGCTACCTGCAGCCCGAGCTTGCTCATGTCACTGTTTTGTCTCTCTGAGACAGGAGTCTGCCAGTGTTGCTGGGAGTTTGGCTGTGCAAATCACAAATGGGCGGCTCGCTGGATTCCAGAGGGGGAAGAGATTAATAAGTCTTAACCTGTTTCCTAGCAACCCCACTCTAAACTCTTCAGGACGCAAACGCACCGGCACGGCGGCTCTCTGGAGTCCGCTTCAGTTTGTTAGCATGATTGAGCTTTAGAAATGCTCTGAAGTCTGCGCGCCTACACCACAAAGCGCTCTCCTGAACCCAGACGTCTGGTTAAATGGCCGCACAGCACAAATAAGAATGGATGTGAAGTCTGTGCCGCCCACCGAGCTCAGAATGCAACAAAATGTGCAGTTCAATTCAAGTTTTTGCTGCGTGTTAATCCACTTAGTTGAGAGACATTGCATTAGTATTCGATCTAACTGCTTTGAGGTTCTCAAGCCTGTCATCCGTCATCCAGTGCTGTTTTTTTGATTGTTTGTTAACGGTTTCCTGGTTTCTCTCTCTCTTGCAGATGTGCCCAACTCAGACAGCGAGAGCTTTAACCCGTCTCTATGGGAGGAGCAGCGTAAGCAGCGGGCGCAAGTGGCGTTCGAGTGTGACGAGGACAAGGATGAGAGAGAAACGCCCCCGCGGGTCAGTTCCCACCGTCCGCTTCTGTCCAGGGTGCACTCTCGATTTCTATTTCCCTTTGTGCATGTCCTGCGCCGTCATCTCACCCATCTCACCCACTTGTGTTTTTATTTTTTGCTCTGTCCTAACCAGGCATTGCACACTTTAATTTTTCTGAAATGTTGCTGTAAGCCACAAAATCCCAGCTGTTTGGAAAATACTTGTACTTTAATATATTCATTGTGGATAGAGCTAACTTGCACATCTTGCCAAATAATTATTAAAATATATTAAAATAAATTAATAAAATATAAATATTAGATGAAAAACCTCAAAAGCTTAAATGAAAATTAGCAATGTTGGTGTAGCAATTTACTGAAATAAATTTTCAGCTGAAGTATTACAACTACATGAAATAATTATCTTCTGAATTATAAAATCTATTTAAAAATAAAATAAAAAATTATATATAAAATATTAATAAATACTGTAATAGTATGTAAATAAAACTAAAATGACAGTCAGTACATGTATGTGAATATAATGCGTGTGTATATATATATATATATATATATATATATATATATAGTAAATATATATATATATCACTAATAAAAGAAAGCGCATAGTAAAATTATTGAAACGTAAATTGCAATTTAAAAAAAAAGCTAATTCAAAATATTAATGAACACTATAATAGTGTGTGTGTGTGTGTATGTATGTATATATATATAAAATTAAGTAAAACTACTAAATNAAATAAAATAAAAAATTATATATAAAATATTAATAAATACTGTAATAGTATGTAAATAAAACTAAAATGACAGTCAGTACATGTATGTGAATATAATGTGTGTGTATATATATATATATATATATATATATATATATATAGTAAATATATATATATCACTAATAAAAGAAAGCGCATAGTAAAATTATTGAAACGTAAATTGCAATTTAAAAAAAAAAGCTAATTCAAAATATTAATGAACACTATAATAGTGTGTGTGTGTGTGTATGTATGTATATATATATAAAATTAAGTAAAACTACTAAATAATGTAACTAATAGAAATGACAAAGAACATAAAACTAAATTTGTTTTAGCAATTAACTGAAATAACTTTTTAGATGTAGTTAATTATCTTTTTAGATGTACTAAAACTGCTAGAAATTTAAAATTAATTAAAAATGTATACAACAAAAGCTAAATAAATTGTATTGTATATTATATATAAATTTATATATTATAATTGAAAACTTAATTAAAATAAAAACAATATAAAAATATAATATAAATATAAAATATTATATAGCAAATATAAAAACAAAAGCTAATGCAAAATATTAATAAATATAATGTTTTTATTATTATATATAAATATCAAATTAAATATATTTAAAATCACTAAATAATGTCACTAATAAAGATGGCATAATAAAATTACTGAAATGTAAAATAAAATGAAAACGAAAACTACTATAATATTATTATTTTATTTATTTATTTTTTTTTTTTTTTTAACTACTAAATAATACCACTAATAAAAATAAAGCCTATAATAAAATTACTAAACTGTAAATTTAAATGAAAATGAAAACTGCAAATAAGCAACAAAACCTAATTCAAAATATTAATAATATAATAGTATATAAATAATACTAAAATGATACTTATTCAGACATTTTTGTGAACTGGATTAACTCAGTCACTGTGAGAAGAACTGAATTAAACTAAGGTTTTTACAATCTGGCAACAACTTTGAAATTTGTCAATCAATTCCTTCACCATTTTCTGTAAATAACAGTCAATTTTGATGTGTCTATCACATAAAGCTTTGTACGCCTTTCAGAAGTCTTGAGAAATATAACACACTTGACAAATGGACCACATTCATGATAGTCCTGTCTGTGGTGCCTTTTAAAAGCTCACTCACATTAATTATAACTGTATAACAACAAGTGACCGGCACAAGTTTGAAACAACATGAGAGTAAGTAAATGTTGACAGATTTGTCATTTCTGGGGTAGATTATCTTCCAATTCCACGGCAGTATGAGCTGAAGCGGTTTCACTGGAACAGCCTCACCTGGTTTGTCAGCATGTCATAGCCTGCGCTTCACTGCATTGCAGTGGAAATCTCATTAAAAGTGTAACCCTGACACGACTCCTGTCAGAAAGTGAAATGGAAGCCTTCACTGTCTCAGGGGGCCCTCGAGCGTACAACGTCAACCTTATTTTTTTCCTTCCATCCCTCATCTCGCTGATATTACATACTCTGTATCTCGTTCCCTCCCTCTCGCGTCCTGTCTTGCACCCCTGATGACTCAATATGGCTGTCTGGCTTGTCTACTGCGCCAAGAACACATGCAGGCTCCCAAGCTGTCTGACGGAGCATCACTATCAGCTCTGGGAGCGCCAGTGTGGCCCCGTCTGGCCCTGGAAGTGCAGCCCTCCTCGTTGTGGCTGTTGTAAAATGAAATGCTATCAGTGTTTGGCCAGGGGTTCAGCGCCCCTCTCTAAAAACTGGCCTGTGTTTTCATTGACACTGATGCCACTGCTTATGTTGCTACATAATCTGCCCACAAAAAAAAAAAAAAAATCATTCATTCATTCATTCATTTATTCATTCATATTATTCATATTGATATTCATCTGATTCATATTGTTTTTAAATATGTTTTTAGAATTTTAGAATTTTAAATTTTGGTATTCAGATTTAGAATTTTAAAAAATATTTAAAATATCAAATGTTTAATATAAAATATAATGTTTATGTATATTGTAAATATAAATGTAACGATAAATCAGATTTGAGAGCCATTTATATCTTTTAATTTATCATTATTTCAGGGTTCGTACAAGGTGCTTGAAATGCTTAAAGTTCTTAAATTTGACTTTTTAAAATTTAAGAACTCGAAAACCCTTGAAAATTGCAACATTCCTGAAGAGGTACCTAAAAAGTGCTTGAATTATTAAAAGACAGTGTGTCTATGAAATAAGTGTTTAATTTGGCAATAAGCACACATCTTTTCACACAAAATTCACGCAATTAAAAAAAAAAAAAAAACACCCTTTTTAGTTTATTTTTAGTTAATGTCAGAAAAAAATCGCGCTAAGCATGTGTTAGTACTGATAGTGGTGTGTAAACATGGCTGAAGATGCGAAAAGAGGAACAGATTACCTGAATCAATTGAGTCATTTACGCTGGAACCGTATCACAAATCATTTGTTTTAGATCGGGACTTCAAATCGCATATCGCATATGATTTGATTTCGATCAGAACGGATTTGTGAATCATTTCGCAAATTGAATGATTCAAATCAGTTGATTCGCGCTATGCAAAGCAATGGTGGTTTGTGAATCATTACTTAGATTGGGATTTCAGGGCATGGATGGCGAATCATTTGATTTGGATCAGAACGGGTTTGTGAATCATTTCGCAAATGTAATGATTCAAATCAAATGATTTGCGATGTATCGTTTGAAGCCCCGATTTAAATCAAATGATTCGCACTATGCAAATAAATAATAGTTTGTGAATCATTATTCAGAAAGTGATTTCAGAGCATGGATTTGTGAATAATTTGATTTAGATCGGAACGGGTTTGTGAATCATTTAGCAAATTTTACGAATCAAATCATTTTGCAATATGCAATTTGAAGTCCCGATCTAAATCAAATGGTTCACGCTATGCAAAGAAATGATGGTTTGCGAATCATTATTCAATTGAGATTTCTGAGCATGGATGGCGAATAATTTTATTTAGATCGTAACAGGTTTGTGAATCATTTCGCAAATTTAATGATTCAAATCAAATGATTCACGACACGCAAGTTGAAGTCCTGATCTAAATCAAATGATTTGCGCTATGCAAAGAAATGATGGTTTGCGAATCATTATTCAAATTGGGATTTCTGAGCATGGATGGTGAATCATTTGATTTCAATCAGAGCATGGATGGTGAATCATTTGATTTACGTCGGAACGGGTTTGTGAATCATTTTGCAAATTGAATGCTTCAAATCAAATGATTCGCAATACGCAAGTTGAAGTCTTGATCTAAATCAAATGATTTATGCTATGCAAAGAAATGGTGGTTTGTGAATCATTATTCAGATGGTGATTTTAGGGCATGGATAGCGAATCATATAATTTAGATCAAAACGGGTTTGTGAATCATTGCGCAAATTGAATGATTCAAATCAAATGATTGCCAATACACAATTTGAAGTTTCGATCTAAATCAAATGATTCATGCTATGCAAAGAAATGATGTTTTGCGAATCATTATTCAGAATCTAGATGGCGAATCATGTGATTTAGATCGGACCTGCGGAGCAGGTTCTTGAATCGTTTGCTTTAGATCGGATCTTCATAGCACGAATCACTTAATTCAGATCGGGACTTCGGTGCGGGTTCACAAATCTTTTGCTTTAAATTGTATCTTCACAGTGCGGGTCGCCAATCATTTGATTCAGATCCGGTCTTTGGTGCAGGTTCGCAAATCATTTGTTTCATATCAGGATTTCAGAGTGATTTTTTTCTTAAACAGAAGAAAACATCAAACCATAAAGGCAGTACAGTTATAAAAACAAAACAAAGAAAAAATAAAAGGAAGTACACATAAATACAAATCCCTTAAGAAAATGAATTGTGGTTTTTACTATAGTAAAAGTGTAGTATACTTTGTAATACCTTAGTATTAAATAGAAAATAAAAAGTAATGCTTGAAAAGTCCTTGAAAGGCCTGAAATTTCATTTTACAGTATCTGTACGAACCCTATTTATCATCTGTTACAGGTTCTGTTAAATTCCTTTAGTAAATGAACTGTTTTTGTATTTGCAGGAGGGCAATCTGAAGCGATACCCCACACCGTATCCTGATGAACTGAAGAACATGGTAAAAACAGCTCAGTCCGTGGCTCACAGACTCAAAGAGGACGAGTCCGGTGACGAGGCAGGAAAAGAGACCAGGACCAGCGAGAGGAACCATATCGGAGTGCAGGATGTTGGAGTGAAGGTTGGATTTTTAAATAATTATTATATTGATCAGTTGGTTGTGTGAAGAAGTAAATCCTGACACAGATCTTGGAATGACCCTGAATTTCCTGTGTCAGGTGATTGAAAGTCCCTGCACTAATGGCAAAGCTGTTGATATGGACCCTAAAGCGACATTGAACAGTCATCAAAATTACGAGCCAATAGATGAATTAGACAACCATAGCATTGAAAGGATCCCTCTCAAGACCTCAGACAACATGAGAATGATGGTGAACCATGATGACACCCTTGAGGTACTGCATCAAGTGTCATGTTATGGATTAAAAAAATGATTTACTCATTCTAGTATAGCTTAAAACCTGTAAGAAGATGTAAGTGAATGTGGGCCAGACAAAAAAGCTCATTAAAAGTAACAAAAGTAGTTCATGCAACTTGATAATTGTGTGAGAATCCAACCAAAATTAAACATGTAACTTATTAAAGTCTTGTACTTCAGCCATTGAATTACAGTCATTTGTCACAGTAGACTATATGCATTTTTTCAGACATAGGGCTTTAAAATTGGATGCAATAAATTAAATTAGCCACTGTCGCATTTTATTCTCTTACTGTGAGCGGATGTGAAGTTCCTGTCAGGATGCATTTACTCATATTGTATTATGTGAGATTTAATGATGTCGAGACATGCTGTATCATTAGGGTACATCATTTAAACAAATTAATATGAAAATGAGTTCAGTTTACCACTATAGTAGCAGGAAGTAAATTGGAGTATAAATTAAATTTCAGCTTTTGATGTGATATGGTTGTGTGGTCAGGACTCTGAGGAGCTGTCATCCGAGGAGGAGGAAATGAAGATAGCTGAGATGAGACCTCCACTCATTGAAATTTCCATTAACCAGCCTAAAGTAGTGGCCCTCAGCAAGGACAAAAAAGGTAAAGTGATACTCTCACTCTCTCATTTTGCGTAATAGCAATTTATAATTCTCTCATTAACGTGGGTAATTGTTTCTCAAAATAAGGTGTGTGATGGAACTGTTGAAATTGACACAAATGCAACATGTTTTTCCTGTCTGGTGTTTTAGATGATGGAAAGGATGCTGACTCTTTGCTGGATGAAACAGTGGCCAATAGTAATCAGAACAACAGCAACTGCTCTTCACCCTCACGCATGTCTGATTCAGTGTCCTTGACCACAGACAGCAGTCAGGACAACTCTCTCTGCACCCCAGAGAGAGAGTCAAAGATGCCCCTCGTCCCCAAGAATGGGTATGAACGCACAGAATACACCCAGTCAAAAATGTAATAATGAACAGCTGTGTTTAAAGGGTATTAAGACTAGTATGGCTTAATATAACCTAAATGGTGTCTCTTACTGAAATATGTAATAGAAAACCCATGAAACATTTACGTTACTTAAATCCACATCGTTTTATACATATTTTGGATTATGGGGGGGGCGCCATTATTTTGATGATTTCCAAATGATTGCACTCGGTGAGCTACTAGTGCTACCTGTTGCTATTTTTACCACAACACAACTCGGAAAATAACGTACTGGTATGATGACCACAGCTACTGAAAGAGCTTATTGGTGGCGATGGATATAACCATAGGCTTTCCCACAAGGAGTCTAATCGCACCAGGATATTGAGTAAAATCCACGCTGAGAAACTCCTTCAGTGGCTGCGGTGTCAGGACAAGCGTCGTCATGTTTTCATCCTGCCAGGATGGCATCTAGCGTTTCTCGTCTCTGCCATTTGTAAGCTCTTTCAGGGAGCTGTGGTCTACTAAAAGCCTCAAAGACATCAGGGCTAAAGTGGAAAAAACAAGCTTTATTCTTTATACGAAGCTTTTTTCGTCTACAG
The DNA here is from genome assembly GCA_019740295.1 of Labeo calbasu. Lineage (NCBI taxonomy): Eukaryota > Metazoa > Chordata > Actinopteri > Cypriniformes > Cyprinidae > Labeo > Labeo calbasu. The sequence continues at coordinate 8,907 of JAHKKF010525880.1, forward strand.
GCTTGTTTCCATTTTTTTCTTCTTATCATTAGGAAAGCAGTGAAGACTTGCATTGCTTTACTTGTTGCCCTTCGACTGAAAATTAAAACTAAAAGCCGTACGGTCTGGCATTGTATCAGTATTTTATTTTTTATGTTCAGCAAACATAGCAACATGTAGCACCAGTAGCTCAACGAGTGCAGCCATTTCACATCATCAAAATAATGGTGCCCCCCATAGTCCAAAAAATGTAATATGTAATATGAATTTTTAAATAACGTAAATGTGGCTGTGACGAAGAGACATTGTTTACGTTATATTAAGCCATAGAAGTTTTAAAACCCAGGGTTCCGCGATCCAGCAGCTTCTACAAAAGCATTTACATCACCAAATAGCCGCAAAAGTGATTTATATAAACTGTCCAAACGATTCGATTCACTAGAATACATTGAAAATGCAAACCATTTATGCATTGATTATGCAGTTTAGAAAACAGACTAAATGTTGAGCTGTTGTGCTCATGGGCAATCCAAGTTCAAGTCTCAGTTTTTTTTTGTCATCTCTTGAATCAACCAAAGTGAAAAAGTGGTCAAAAACATTCTTTATCATTAGAAAGATGTATAAAATGTGGGAAGAAACAATAGCCCTCTTCACAATCCAACTGTGCTGCCTACCAGGGTTTCCGCAGGTCTTAAAAAAGTCTTAAAAAGTCTTAAATCGCTTTTCCGTGAATTAAGGCTTTGAAAAGGTCTTAAATTAGAGCAGGCTGACAAGAAGAGAGAGGTGAGAAAGACTATGGTGGAAGAGTTTCAAAACAAAACGCAAAAGCGTCTGTTTTAAAAAATATTTTGGATTTTGAAAAGTGGTGATAGTGGAAGTTTCATATTTATTTGGTTCCACAGTGTTTGCTGATTTTTATTTATTTAAACTGTGTTTTTTTTTTTTTAATTATTTTATATTAGTCTACATCAATGTGTATGCTATGCTTTCAGTTTTGTATACATGTTTAAATTTTGTGTAAGTTATTATTTTATATTAGAGATAAAAAATGGTGTATTATTATTCGTTTTGTTAATAAAAGTATGTTAAATTACTTTAATGGCGCTAATTTAAAAGTGAAAGTAAAATGAAGGTAAAGCGTGGAAAAGAGGAAAAAACTCAAACGAACTAAAAACAAACAATTGCTAGATGCTAAATTGCTACTAATTTGAAAGTGAACGTAAAACTCAAACTATACTTGGGGAACATATTGCTGTATTGTTTTCCATTTGATTTTTTTTCCCTTAAATTTTCTTTAGTTGGTCTTAAAAAGGTCTTAAATTCTTAAATTTACCCTCATAAAACCTGCAGAAACCCTGGCCTACCTTGTCTATGTGAAATTATATTAATTTATAGAATGCAGTATCACCACAAAGTATCAATGTAATATCTGGAGTTAAAGAATCACAATGTATTAATACATGATTATATTGGCACTTTCCTACTTAGAAGGCAACTGCCTATGTAGATCAGGGGTGCTCAACCCTGGTCCTGGAGATCGACTTTCCAGCAGAGTTCAGCTCCAACCCTGACCAAACACACCTGAACCAGCTAATTAGGATCTCAAGGAGCACTTGATAATTACAGACAGGTGTGTTTGATTAGGGTTGGAACTAAACTCTGCAGGAAAGTCGCTCTCCGGTAACAGGGTTGGGCACCCCTGATGTAGATAGTAGACGGTGCAGGTTTTAATGGAGTCTTTCTCTAACCTAATATGGTTTTCTCGAACTCAGACAAGAGGATGAAAACCTCAACCAGCTGAAGCAGATGACCCCTCTACTCCAAAACTGTAACGGGTCTGAGACATCCCTACAGACCATCCTGAAGAACCAGCAGAGCTACGAAACCAAGTCAGACCAGATGGCCGACTACAGCCTCTCCATGGAGGAGAGGCTTGCCCTCATTGAAAAGGGCATAAACAATGGCGTGGCAGAGCAGTACACCAAGTGGGATCAGATCAACATGAACGTGGCCAAACTCCCACCTGACAACATGGTGTCGTATGAGGACCTGGAAAGAACCAAAAGTTCCTCAGCTAAGGAGTCCATGTCAAGCAACAACAATGCAATGGTGTCACTTGAGAACCTTGAGAATGGTAATCGGATTCAGAAAACCCACTCTGGGGAGAATTTCAATGGCCGGACGGAACAGGTTCCCTTGCGGTACGAGTCTACGAGGACCGTCTCGACAGGTGTGACGGCCTTGAGCGACATGAGTATTTCTCGTAGTACGGAGGAGTTATCACCAGAGAAGAAATGTCCACCGGCCCCAGTGGTGAAATCTCAGAGCATTGCCAACATGGACGGTGGAGGGATGAAGCTGTACTCCATTGAGGGAGAAAGCCCGCCGTACGAAGTGGCATGTGCAACCAGAACGTCCGTAAGTGGAGCACAAGGCCAGAGCATCGTCCGCTCCAAATCTGCCTCCTTGCTCAATGACCAGCCATTGCAGATCTACCCTGGTTCCTCTGCATCATCCTCTGACCTCTTGTCCAGCTCCAAACCTCAGATTAGCAGCACCCGCTACCCCACTGGCCCCCCTCCGCAGTACAACATCCAGTACGCCAGTAGCACTGTGCCCAAAGATAACTTGTGGAGCCAACGTACCCCTGTACCACCCGAGCAGCCCTACCTGCCACCACAGCACTCCCTTGCCAACACCAACTACTCCAACCGCAACAACGCCCCCCCATATCCCCAGCCCCAACAACGTGGCCCGCCCAAGACCCCAGACATGTGGGCCAAGGAAAGGATGCTGCCACCTGTTGGTCAGCGGGGCACCTTGCAGAGACAAGGTAGCGGATCCTCTGGCACCAGCATGTGCATGCCGGACCCACGTCGTATGCCAGGAATGGAAGGAGAGTACATGACCTACCGGGACATTCATGCAGCAGGCCGTGGGCCACTGCAGATGAGCCAGGCTCTCCACAGACCACTGTCGGCCCGCACATACAGTATGGATGGACCTAATGCCCCCCGGCCACAGAGTGCCCGTCCCCCACCTCACGAGCTTCCAGAGAGGACCATGTCCGTCAGCGACTTCAACTACCAGCACGGTAGCCCCAGCAAGAGACCCAGCATGAGGGTGAAATCGGAACATTCGTTGCTGGACGGGCCAGTCAGCGGAGGTGGCAGAGTTCCAGCAGACTGGAGGGATCAGGTCATGAGACACATCGAAGCCAAGAAGATGGAGAAGGTATGCTAAGATAAGCAAAGCTGGAGTTTTGGGTTTGTTCAAATCCATAACTCTTGAGTATTAAACTTCGTCCTGTACTAGCTGCACCAGACTTGAATGATACTTCCAAGTATGCAGCTTGATGAAGAAAGGTGCGCTACTACTTTTGTAATCAATTGGACTTGCAAATTCATGTTGTTCAACTCCAGTCCTGAAGGGCCACAATCCTGTAGAGCAGGGGTCACCCAACTCGGTCCTGGAGGGCCGGTGTCCTGCAGAGTTTAACTCCAACTTGCCTCAACACTCCTGTCTGGAAGTTTCTAGTATGCCTAGTTAGGGTTTAGCTCCAACCCTAATCAAACACACCTGAACAAGCTAATCAAGGTCTTCAAGACACAGGTTAGCATTTTTTTTTTTCAGTGTTGGAGCTAAACTCTACAGGGACACTTGCCCTCCAGGATCAAGGTTCCCCACCCTTATTCTAGCATGCCTAGTAAGACCTGGTTCAGGTGGGTTTATTAAGGGTTGGGGCTAAACTCTGCAGGACACTGGCCCTCCAGGACTGTCCATCCTAGTGGGATGATATAACTTAGACCAGGGGTGTCCAAACCTGTTCCTAGAGGCCACTGTCCTGCAGAGTTCAGCTCCAGCTTGCCTAAACATACCTGACTGCAAGTTTTTAGTATGCCTAGTAAGACCTTGGTTAGCTGGTTCAGGTGTGTTTGATTAAGGTGGGAGCTAAATGCTGCAGGACAGTGGCTGTCCAAGATTAAGTTTTGTGATGCCTGCTGTAGAGTTTAGCTTCATCCATCCATCACACATCCATCCTATGTCTTCAGGGTTGCTTGAAAATTACTGGCAGGCATGTTTAATTTGGGATGGAGATAAACTCTGCAGGAACAAAGATGCTCATTACTGGTCAAATGTGGGGTTTCCAAGCTCAGTCCTGGAGGGCTGGTGTCCTGCAGAGTTTAACTCCAGCTTGCCTCAACACACCTGCCTGGAAGTTTCTAGCATGCCTAGTAGGATCTTGATTATCTTGTTCACGTGTGTTTAATTAGGATTAGAGTTAAACTCTACAGGACAGTGCCCCTCCAGAACCAAGTTTGGAGGCCCCTGGTCTAGTGGGATGATATAACTTAGACCAAGGGTGTCAAAACCTGTTCCTTGAGACCACTGTCCTACAGAGTTTAACTCCAACTTGCCTCAACACACCTGACTGTAAGTTTCTAGTATGCCTAGTAAGACCTTGATTAGATGGTTCAGGTGTGTTTAATTAGGATTAGAGCTAAACTCTGCAGGACACTGGCCCTCCAAGACTGAGTTTGGAGATCCCTGGTGTAATGGGTTGATATAACTTAAACCAGGGGTGTCCAAACCTGATCTTGGAGGGCTACTGTCCTGCAGAGTTTAGCTCCAACCTTAATTAAACACACCTGATCCAGCTAATCAAGGTCCTTTGAAGTGCTAAAAACCTCCAGGCAGGCGTGTTGCTGCTGGTTGGAGCTAAACTCTGCAGGACACCGGCCCTTCAGGAAGAGGATTTGACACCCCTGACTTACACTTACATAGAAGCAAACACCCAAACCAACTTTAGAGTTCAGAATATTGTAGTTCAGCATTTGAGTTTAGCTCCAACTTTAATCAAACACATCTGAACCAGCTAATTAAGGTGTTTAGGATAACATGGATAACCCTCTAGGTGTCAAATCCTAGAGGGCCACTGTCCTGCAGAGTTTATCTCCAACCCCAATGAAACACCTGAACCAGCTAATCAAGGTCTTACTAGGCATACTAGAAACTTCCAGGCAGATGTGCTGAGGCATGTTCAGGCTAAACTCTGGCCCTCCAGGACCGAGTTCGGACACCCCTGCTCTAGGTGCAACCAAAATCTCATACTGTCAGAGTAGGTACTATATTTGATAAAGAACTTTATGACTTTAAAAAATATATAAAAAAATGCCCACTTTAGAATCTCGGTGGAAGTACTGTTTTATGAAAACTGAATTAGGACATAGTACTCTTTTGGCAAACTAATATGTAGTAGAAAAGTAGGCATATTCGAACACAGGGTTAGACTACCTTAGCAAACGCATTGCAACACCCTGGCAACTACTCACAACACCTTGGCATCTTAGTTGCACGTTTTGCACGGGTACTCACGATCTAGTTTCTGAACCTCACGTCTGAAATAACACGCTCGACCATTCTTCAGCATTAAAGGGATAGTTCACCCAAAAATGAAAATTCTGTCATTAATTGCTCACCTTAAAGTCGTTTCAAACCCGTAAGACCTTTGTTCATCTTCAGAATACAAATTAAGATGTTTTTGAGGAAATCCGAGAGCTTTCAGACCCTGCATAGACAGCAACACAACTACCACTTTTAAGGCCCTGAAAGGTAGTAAGGACACTATGAAGAAATTGATGAATAAAGTAATTATTTTTGTTTTCTTTGTACACAAAGTATGCTTGTAGATTGATAAAATTGTGGTTGAAAAACTGTTGTCACATGGACTATCTTAACAATGTTCTTACTACCTTTTTGGGCCTTGAACATGTCATTTGCATTGCTGTCTATGCAGGAAAGCTCTTGGAATTTATGCAAAATACCTTAATTTGTGTTGAATGAAGATGAACGAAGGTCTTACGGTTTTGGAACGAGTTTTCATTTTTGTCTGTACTAGCTCTTTAACTTCACGCATATGGTAAAGCTTACTTTGTCTCCTCACACAGTATTTTTCTGCATGTTTGTATGTGTACATTAACACTTTAACATTCTCTAACCCATGCATGTTTCAAAGTGTACTCATGGTTACTGCATGCTCACATATGTCATCATTAAATGCATGTGTTTGTGTGCATGTGTCGTGTTGTGTTCAGAGCGCTCTCTCTCGGTCTTTGGCCACTCTCACTGGCAGTCAGAGCTCTTTGGCCTTTAGCGCTGTAGACGGATGGCAGATTGGAGCCCATGGGCCCAGCGTGAGTAGACCTCACCTCCCCAAACTCCCAGAGGCACAGTGGAGTCTCTCTCAGTTCCCAAAGGGTCATCCTCTCTGTTTGCTGTTTGATCTATGAGTTCCCAGCAAATTGATGCATTTGTCACTTAACAATATCTGTACAAGCTAAATATGTTGGGTGTGCAAACAGTGCACATTAATCTATCAAACACACCTTATATCAGCTCATCAGCTTGTTAGTAGAGTCTCCAAGACCTGAAAACAAATGGGTCAGATAAGAGAGACATCTGATTTCTAATCCTTTAGTTGTTCTACAAAATAAGATGTTTAGCAGAATGTCCAAGCTGCTCTTTTCTATGCATAATTCTGCTGTTGAGTAGTCAACAAATGTCTCTAAGCAGCAAGCATTGAAGAGAATGCCCCTTATGGAGCTCAAAACCCCCCCACCACCCCAAATTCACCCTTCTCAGCTCATATCCAGTGTCGGCTGGTTTGCACAACTGCTTTTTCTTTGGGTTGTCTAAGTAATAGGAGATTAAGAACATTCCTAACCACTAAACCATATACACTCAAAGTCTTGGAAACAAACAGTCTTTCTGTGTGTGTGCTTGAATGCAGAATCTGAGCTCAAGGAAGTTTAGCTGAAAGGCTTGTGAAATCCGTTATGGAAAATTGCATGAAATATAATCATGAAATATGACTACATTTTTGTAATACTGACTTGTTAAACATAATGGCTGATTCACCTAGTTGATTAGAGGACCAAAAGCAAACCTTCCGGTTGGTTGAAATGACAAAGAATAGGAACATTAATCTTTACAAGCTTATAAAATTCCTGGGAATTCCACATTTATGGGAAATGGCTGTAGTTCCTAATCCCAATCACAAGTGACATCAAGTCTGGAAAGTGTTTGTGCTGCTTGTTTCACCTTCAGTTTCACTCCAGATCTAATTCTTATGTAGCTTTATGTTGTAATGCTGTAGTCATCCACTATAGTACAGTACACATTTTCCCATAGCTTGTTGAGACATTGTGTGCTGTTTTCCTCCAGGATGATGTCTTCAGTCCTCACGGACAACAGGGCTACCATATCGACACTCTTAGAAAAGTAAGTGCTTCACACGATGTATTTGGAAACTGGGATAGTTCACTCAAAAATGGAAATTCTGTCATTTAAAGGATTAGTTCACTTCCAGAACAAAAATTTACAGACAATATACTCACCCCCTTGTCATACAAGACGTTTATGACTTTTTTTTTTCAGTCGTAAAGAAATTATGTTTCTTGAGGAAAACATTCCAGAATTTCTCTGCATATAGTGGACTGCTATGGTGCCCCGAGTTTGAACTTCCAAAATTAAAGTTTAAATGCAGTTTCAAAGGGCTCTAAATGATCCCAGCTGAGGAAGAAGGGTCATAAATAACAAATATTTACAATTCATATACTTTTACCTCAAATGCTCATCTTGTCTTGCTCTGCGTGAACTCTGTGTATCCCGGGTCAATACAGTTAGGGTATGTTGGAAAAACTCCCATCTCATTTTCTCCTTCAACTTCAAAATCGTCCTGCATCGCTGCAGAAGTCCGACCCAGTGGACAAAGTGAACATGCAAAGAAAGTCAAACGCCCTTTGCAAAGGTAAAACAGTGATGTGGGGCGATTTTGAAGTTGGAAGAGAAAATGAGATGAGAGTTTTTTGACCGACCCTAACTGTCTTGAACGTCATGCACATCACAGAGGTTAAAAGGTATATAAATTGTAATATTTTTTTTTAGAAAATAACCAGTTGTTGTGCTAGATAAGACCCTTCTTCCTCAGCTGGGATCATTTAGAGCCTGTTGAAGCTGCATTTAAACTGCATTTTGGACGTTAAACTTGCGGCCACCATTGAAGTGCATTATATGGAGAGAAATCCTCAAATGTTTTCCTCAAAAAACATAATTTCTTTACAACTAAAGAAAGAAAGACATGAACATCTTGGATGACAAGAGAGTGAGTACTTTATCTGTAAATTTTGGTTCTGGAAGTGAACGAATCCTTTAATTACTCACCCTCATGTCACATTGACTATTTTATCGATGTCCTTTTTACCTTTCTGGGCCTTTTCAACATTTCAGTTGAGTTGCTGTCTGTACAGGTTCAAAAAGCTCTCTGATTGGATCAAAAATATCTTAATTTGTTTCAAAAAGATGAATAAAGGCCTTACAGGTTTAGAACGACATGAGGGTGAGTAATTAATGACAGAGTTTTCATTTTTGGGTGAACTGTCCCTTTAAGTCGTCCTTAGAATTGTATTGGTGTTACTTGGTTTATCAAATGCAATGACAATCAGATAATTTTAAGTATGTTGCTACATAATGTTCAGGAATAACATTTAAACTGATGAAATCCTTATGAGCACATCCTATACAATCTTGTCTGCTATATTTTGTTTAATGTGCTAATGAACTGGGTTGAGATACTGACCCAGCGGGGAAGCCTGACTCTAGCAATGATTAATTAGCTCTAATTAACAAGCACTGCTTTAAAGAAGACTCAGACATGTTCTAATGATAGCTGAGCTTTCTAGCAGTTGATTTCCTCACCACTGACTGCAATAAACACATGAAAGAAGGGCAAAATTACAATTTAGAGATCTTGTAATTGCTACTGCAATTGTAATTTAACTGGACACAGATATTTCTTATAAGTTTAATCCTTTTTTTTTCATTTACAAATTCGTATTTTTGTATTAATATTTTCTTGCTATTGCTATTAATATTTTCTTAATATTATCTATTTCTCTTTGCACCTGTAAAAAGGAAAAAAACATTTTTTTTTTTTAATCATATTATAAAATTACTGACCACTTGGTCAAGTTTTATACATGCAGTTTTGTTGTTTTGTGCTATTTAGTTTTGTTGTGTGCTGTTTGTACTTAATGCATGACTTTCGGACCTTGTGAAAAGTGTCCTTGAAAACACAAATGCAATTTGTTTCACTGTTCTTCTAGTCTCTCAGGAAATAAACCATTCAAGTGAGGGTGGATTAATTAGAAATAAAGCTCTAATTAGAATTAAAGGTCTAAACCCATGATGCTTCATCAGTCAACAAGGATTTCTTATTTTTGTGACCAGATGCATGGTTCATTGAATTGTTTACTGGGAACTTTCTGCCCCCTGGTGTCTGAAAAATGCATCACGTTGTAGCAGGAGACATGTAGTGACATTTAGATAAATGCTTAGAAAGGACAAAGAACCAGCCTTTGGCTTTTATGGAGAAAACACAGTAATGTCTCTAACTCAATTTCAGTGGCAAAGTTAAAACCGAATAAAGCTAAGTGCATTTTCGCTGATTTCTATCTGCAGTCAATGAAATTCATGACTCCACATCACTGAAGTCTCATAAATTTACAACTGTTGTATCTCTAAAAGTAGCCTCGGTTTAGTCCACAGGCCTGTGCCAAAAACTGGGAGTTGTTTTAGCTTTGAGAAGACTAAACAACTATCATTGGTTGACACTGGAGTTGTTAAACATCATTAAATGTGTAGTGATTTAATGCAGAGTAGTGCATGTCTTGATGGTTTTGGTGTGCGTTCGTCCTTCAGGTGCCTTTGATGAACGGCCAAATGTGTCCTCCTGTGAGATCTCCCATGAGTTGCGGTCAGCCACCGATGGCGCGTCACCCCTCACGAGAGCAGCTCATCGATTATCTGATGCTTAAAGTGTCCCAGCAGCCCCCGGGCCCTCCACGGGTCCCACATGAGACCATGCAGCAGGAGGTGAGCACATTTCTGACAGAAATCTCTATATGTGACCCCGGACCACAAAACCAAACTTAAGTTGCACGGGTATATTTGTAGCAATAGCCAACAATACTTTGCATAATTATCGATTTTTCTTTTATGCCAAAAATTATTAGGATATTAAGTAAACATCATGTTCTATTAAGAGATTTTGTTAATTTCCTACCGTAAATATATCAAACTTAATTTTTGGTTAGTAATATGCATTGATACTTCATTTGGACAACTTTAAAGGCGATTTTCTCAGTATTTTGATTTTTATGCACGCTCAGGTTCCAGAATTTCAAATAGTTGTATCTCAGCCAAATATTGTCCTGTTCTAACAAAGCATACATGAATGGAAAGCTTGAAAAGCTATTTATTCAGCTTTTGGATGATGTATTAATCTCATTTTCAAAACATTGACTCTTATGACTGGTTTTGTGGTCCAGGGTCACATGTGTGCTATATGCATTATACATGCAGACTCACCTCTACACCAACATGAAACCAAAATTAACCTCATTTGCTTTAATACGCATTCCTGGTTTTAATCCAGATATATCACTAGATGTATTGTTTTTGAGCTCTATCATGAAAAAGTCTCTGAAATTACATTATTCCTCTGACGTCATGTAGATCTGGATAATGTTAAAGGAGTCCACTTCCAAAACAGGGATTCACACATAATGTACTCACCCCCTCGTCATCCAAGATGTTCATGTCTTTCTTAATTCAGTTGTAAAGAAATTGTTTTTTGAGGAAAACATTTCAGCATTTTTCTCCATATAATGGACTGATATGGTGCCCCGATTTTGAACTTCCAAAACGCAGTTTAAATGCGACTTCAAACGATCACAAATGCAGTTGCAAACAATCCCAGCTGAGGAAGAAGGGTCTTATCTAGCGAAACGACCTGTTATTTTTATTAAAAAAATACAATTGAATTACTTTTTAATCTCAAACGCTCATCTTGCCTTTCTCTCCCTGAACTCTGTGTATTCTGTCTCAAGACAGTTAGGGTATGTCAAAAAAACTCCAATCGTATTTTCTCCCTCAACTTCAAAAATCATTTCGAAATCATCCTACATCACTGCAGAAGTACCGACACAGTCTTTGCAAAGTGATCATGCAAAAAAGATCAAACACCCTTAACAAAAAATGTAAAACAGCGATATAGTATGATTTTGAAGTTGAGGGAGAACGTGAGATGGGAACAAAAACAGTCCAGGCAGAGTAAGACAAGACGAGCGTTTGGCATTAAAAAGTATATAAATTGTATTATTTTTATTAAAATAACAGATCGTTTCGCTAGATAAGACCCTTCTTCCTTGGCTGGGATCATTTACAACCGCATTTGTGATCGTTTGAAGCCGCATTTACACTGCATTTTGGAAGTTCAAAATCGGGGCACCATATGAGTCCATTATATGGAGAAAAATGCTGAAATGTTTTCCTCAAAAAACATAATTTCTTTACGAAGAAGAAAGAAAGACATGAACATCTTGGATGACAAGGGGGTGAGTACATTATTTGTAAATTGTTGCTCTGGAAGTGGACTTCTCCTTTAAGTAAGCCAGAGAGATATTTGCCATCACCGTAGCCACTTCATGTTGACTAATGTGTAACTCAAGCATTGTGGGTCATGTCTTCAGCTCCATGTGAAGATTGAGAAGAATCCTGAGCTGGGTTTCAGTATATCAGGAGGAGTGGGTGGACGTGGGAATCCCTTCCGCCCAGACGACAACGTGAGTATTTCTTTTTTTGTTTCATTTTTTTTAATGTGTTAAATAGGTGTGTTTTTAAACGTCTGTTTATGAAGCTTTAATATCAATTTGTCTAGATCTTTATGTTCATCTACCCTTTTTTTTTTTTTTTTTTTTTTTAAACCATAAAAACACCATGATCTTTAACTGAACAATGGATCTCAGTAGTATCTAGACACTAGAGCATTATAAAAACAAAATTTAGGAACTAGGAAATGCTTATGCAGAATGAATAAATACTGTGTATTATACTTTTTGGGGTTTTTTTTGTTTTTGTTTTTTTAAATAAATGAAGGTAACACTTTACAACAAGGTCTCATTTGTTAACATTATATATATTTGTTAACAATATATTTTCACGTAATTTATTAATCTTTATTAATGTTGATAAAAATGTTCAGTAATGCTTCCCAATAAGGTTCATTAGTTAACATTAGTTAAATACTTTAGTTAACATGAACTAAGAATGAACAATACTTTTATAGCATTTATTAATCTTAATGTTAGTTTCAGCATTTTCTAATGCATTGTTAAAATCACAAGTTGTGTTTGTTAACATTAGTTGCGCTGTGAACTAGCATGAACAAACAATGAATAACTGTATTTTTATTAAATAACATTAACAAAGATTAATAAATAATGTAATAAATGCATTGTTTATTGTTAATACATTAACTGTTAACAAATGACACCTTATTGTAGTGTTACCTAATGTTCTTGTTAATTCACAGTATATTAATTAACTAATTAATTAACAGATACAACTTTACATTTTAATAATGTATTAATGTAATATTAACTTAATATTGTTCGTTAATTAATATAGTTAATTAATGTTAACAAATGAACATTTATTGTAAGGTGTTACCAAAATTAATACTTTTATTCAGCAAGGATGCATTCAATTGATCAAAAGTGTCAGTAAAGACATTTCTCATGTTACAGAATATTCTAATATTCTATACTCATCACAAAATCCTGGAAAATCATGATTTTTACAAAATTATGAAGTAGCACAACATTGGTAATAATCATAAATGTTTCTTGAGCAGCAAATCGTAATATTAGAATGATTTATAAAGGATCATTTGACATTGAAAACTGGAGTAATGATCCTGAAAATTCAGCTTTGCATCACTCAAATAAATTACATTTTAAAATATATTTGAATAAAAAACAGTTATTTTGAATTGAAATAATATTTCAAATTATTGCTGATTTTACTGTATTTTTTATCAAATAAATGCAGCCATGGTAAGCAGAAGCAACTGGCCCTGAATTTTTAAAGAAGTTCACTTCCAGAAAAAATACAGATAATGTACTCACCCCCTTGTCATCCAAGATGTTCATGTCTTTCTTTCTTCAGTCGTAAAAAAAATATGTTTTTTGAGGAAAAACGTTTCGGTATTTTTCTCCATATAATGGACTGATATGGTGCCCTGAGTTTGAATTTCCAAAATGTAGTTTAAATGCGGCTTCAAATGGCTCTAATCAATCCCAGCTGAGGAATAAGGGTTTTATCTAGTAAAATGATTGGTTATTTTCTAAAAAAAAAAAAAAAAATTACATTTATATACTTTTTAACCCCAAACGCTTGTCTTGTCTTGCTCTGTGTGAACTCTGTGTAATCCGGGTCAATACAGTTAGGGTATGTCGAAAAACTCCCATCTCATGTTCTCCCTCAACTTCAAAATCATCCTACATCGTTATTTTACCTTTTTTGTAAGAGCGTTTGACCTTCTTTGCATGTTCACTTTGTAAACACTGGGTTGGTACTTCTGCAGCGATGTAGGATGATTTTGAAGTTAGAGGAGAAAATGAGATCTGAATTTTTAGACATACCCCAACTATACATAGCGTTCATGCAAAGCTTGACAAGACGAGAATTTCGGGGTTAAAATGTATAAAAATTGTCAATTTTTTTAGGAAATTACAGATCGTTTCACTAGATAAGACCCTTATTCCTCGGCTGGGATCGTTTAGAGCCTTTGAAGCTGCATTTAAACTGCATTTATGAAGATCAAACTTCAAAATCCACTATATTGAGAGAAATCCTGAAATGTTTTCCTTAAAAAAACAATTTCTTTACGTCTGAAGAAAGAAAGACATGAACATCTTGGATGAAAACAAGGTGAGTACATTATCTATAATTTTTTGTTCTGGAAGTCTGATATTTTTTTATAGCTTACGCCTATATACTGTGTACTAAACCTTTTATTTACTAGCCTAATGATTAATTCTTATTCATAAATGACCGACAGGGCATCTTCGTGACGAGGGTTCAATCAGAGGGACCTGCTTCAAAACTCCTTCAACCTGGAGACAAGATCATCCAGGTAATTTCTACTCGACTCCTCTCTTACAATCCACGTTTTTGTCTTTGTCCGTACGTAACATAAATCATCATTCTCTTTCCAGGCAAACGGATACAACTTCGTTAACATCGATCACGGGAACGCGGTATCCCTCCTGAAGACGTTCCCCAACACCGTCGACCTGATCATCATCCGAGAGCTGGCCGCATAACGTGAAAGCGAACGAGCACCGTCTTATTTTTGTATCGAGAGGAGCCAGTGCTATATATAGTTAATCTGAACGGGACGACGCTTGACCGTCGGTGAAGAGGGGCGAAACCACTGACTCCAGTGGACGACAGAAGCATGCGCCTTCACTGTGGGATAGTCTGTTGGCGCAGTCCAGCCGATACCTGTGCTTTTTTTTTTTGTACAAATAGTTTTTTTCTTTTTTTTAAGACTTCACCTGGGTGTAGAGCTCTTGTGGGACATTAGCTGTAGCTGAGCGTTCGAGGGCAGGGCTCTCTGTCACAACTCACTTGTTTTTTATTGTTTTAAAGAGATTTTTAAACCACTTTTATGACCTGTGTGAGATTCTGAGCTAGGAGACAATGCTACGTGCTAACTGTGGTAATGAATGTAGAACTGGGATGAGCTAAACCGAACTGGATGTGAAATCTATTGGCCTGGTGGTCACCGTTTGTCCCTCAATCTTGGAAGAAAAACTCATTTCGCTCTTCTAGTCTTCACAACTTGATCAGATTCCTGCAACTTTTCCTTCAACGTCCGCGAGTCTCTTCCTACAAACTTCAGCCCACCAGTAAGGATGTGCCGAAATGCTCCCTGTATGTGAAACTTGGACGGGAAAGCGACGAGGAACTTCCATGATGATTTCGAAAGCGAACAGTTTTGCGAAAAGACAGAAAGTGGTGTTTAACCAAAGCATATTGGGACACTGGCGGCATGAAACTGCTCATCTTTCTTCTGCAACCGACTCCAATGCCACCGAACTAACCCCAAGCGCTCACGTGTGAATTTTCTTCTTTTAATTTCGTTTTGGAGTTCACGAAAACGGTTTTCTATTCTGTGAAGAAGATTGTAGACGTGATATTTTATTCTCTTACGAAAGCGTTCTAACATTTGACTAGCGGTGCAGTCACGGACGTTTGCGGTTGACGGCTTCGAGAAACGACATGACAAGTGCCATAGACCCTGAACTGTCCGAAATGGGTTCGACCCAGAGCAATACTCATTCAGATCCACGCCGCATATTCGGAGGCCTTACCGGGCTGACGTATGACACCGTGGGCGAAAGAGCAATAGAAAGTCCTTTATTCCATTTGCAGGATGCAGTTGCGTTTTTTTTTTTTACAAGTAACGAATCCCATTTAGTATTTCTCAATTGAAGAGCATTTTATATTATAAATCTTTTAAAGACTAAAACATAGGAAATGGCATTTCAGATTTTTTTGTAAAAAAAAGTTCGTAAATGTGCGAATGAATGTCCCGTCACGTCACATTATAGCGATTGCACTGCTGTGTCCAAACACCCCATTGAATGTGGACACATCGACTTCTTCAATAGCAAAGAGATTCGGAAATCTACAAAGCTTCGTAAAAAGTAGTCACGACGAAAGGCCATGAAAGATTTTTGCCACGTCTGCGTATGAGGAGAACGACCTACTGTGGATTGTAGTAATGTGTGTATTATTTGCATGAAATTCCTCCTTTTGATCATTCTTCGCTGTATTTTTCGGTAGACTGGAGTGCTAAATGAATCAAAGTAATCGAATTAACATACTGATAATGTAACGAATCCACAATTAAACGTGAGTGTTCACCAATTTTACGACAGCTCAAAAGAATTTATTCGTAGTTGAATTCAGATTTGTTTTTTGCGCTATTTTAATTCGCCCTCAAAGTATGTTAAAATAAGCATCGAGTCAACTTTATGAATTGGAAAAGTTTTTTTTTTTTTTTTAAAAAAAGGAAATTTAAAGTACGCCCTCCAACTTTGCTGTGAACGATTCATTCAACACAATGTTTTTGTGAACACTGTTACTTCTGTTTTGTCACCGATCAGTCTAGCGTAGAATCCTTGACTGTCACTTTTTTATTTTGTCTGCGAAGACATTGTAAAAACGTAATAACGAACAGTGACTAAAAACAACTGGTGTTTTTTATCGTCCCACCTTTTATTTATTTAGTACACTTTACTTTAGATTACTAATCAAAATGTAAATACTTTTTTAAAAGGTTTATGATTTGTTCATGGCATTAGTGATTGCGTTTTTAAAACCAGCAATAATTTGCATCACAGACGCAGCCCTTTTAATGTATAGCTATGTCAAAGGTTTCTCCGCAAGCAGCTACTATTACGATGATTGGTATGCATTTATTCAACATTCCAGATTTTGTAAATAAATGGACTTTCCATGGTGTCCTGTGGAAAGAATAAATCAACTAATGCTCTTTCAATGTGTTTGTTTGTTTTTTAAAGTGAATGACTTGACTTTCATTGAATGGAGCAGTAAACAATTCTTTGAAAAGTATATTTTGTGTGTTCAACAGAATAAAGAAAGTACTTGAATTAGGCTTTTTGAAATTTAAGGCCTGGAAAGCCCTTAAAAATAGTAATATTCCTAAAGAGGTACTTGAAAATGCTTGAATTATTGAAAAACAATGCATCATAAGTGTTTAATTTGTTCATTAAGCACATATATCTTTTCACACAAAATTCAACAATTCAAAAAACATCATACTTTTTTCGCTAATTTCAGTTAATGTTATAAAACTAGCGAGCCTGAGCCAGTAGTAGTACTGACAGTGTCATGTAAACATGGCTGAAGACGCAAAAAGAGGAACAAATGAACCAAATCAATTGAGTGAGTCATTTACACTGGAACCATTCCAGTTGATTCAAATCAGTGAAGTGATTCACTAGCAAAAAACAGATCAAATTAAAATTGATTTTCGATTTTCAACATCACTTGTAATGATTATAAAAAGTATGTATAGTGATGGGTGAAACTGAGCTTATTGAAACTCTGAATCCGTTAATCCATTGCGTCGCAAAATGATTTACTGTTTCGAAGCACTCCAATCAGATTGCGTTTCGCAAATCATTTGATTTAAACTGGGACTTCAAATTGCGAGTCATGTGACTTGGATCCGAACTTCTGAGAGGTTTTGTGAATTATTTCAAAATTAAATTATTCGTGATCCACACTCCAATACTGATCTGAAATGATGGTTCACTAATCATTCAGATCGGGATTTCAGAGCACGAATCGCGGATCATTTGATTTACATCAGAACTTCTGAGCGGGTTCACAAATCTTTTGCTTCAGATCAGAACTTCGGAGCACAGATTGCGAATCATTTAATTCAGATTGGAATTTCAGTGCAGGTTTGAGAATTATTTGATTCAGATTGGGACTTCGGAGAGGTTTCATGAATTATTCCACAAATTGAATGATTTGTGATCCATGCTTTGAGTGCTGATCTGCAATGATAGTTCACGAATCACGAACATCGGAACTTCTGAACGCAGATTGCGAATCATTTAATTCAGATTGGGATTTCAGTGTGGGTTCGCGAATTATTTTATTCAGATTGGGACTTTGGAGTGCATATCGCAAATCATTTGATTTTAATCAGGACTTCGGAGTGGGTTCGAGAATTATTTCATGATCTGAATAAAACAATTCTCAAACCCACACTGAAGTCCCGATCTGAATCAACTGATTTGCAATCCAGCATTGCGATCCATGCTCCAAAATCCCGATCTGAATGATTTGTGAACAGTCATTTCAGATCAGGACTCGGAGCATGGATCGTGAATCATTTGATTTACATTGAAACTTAAGAACGGGTTTGCGAATCTTCAGATCGGAGCTTTGGAGCACGGATTGTGAATCATTTGATTCAGATCGGACTTCAGTGAGGGTTTGTGAATTACTTCACAAAATGAATGATCCTGATCTGAAACGATGGTTCACAAATCATTATTCAGATCAGGATTTTAGACCGTGGATTGCGAATCGTTGGGGTTTGAGAATTATTTTATTCAGATTGGGACCTCGGAGCGCATATCTTGAATCATTTGATTTAGATTAGGTCTTCGGAGTGGGTTTGTAAATTATTTCACAATCTGAATAAAATAATTCTCAAACCCACACTGAAGTCCCGATGTGAGTCAAATGATTTCCAATCCATAATTGTCATCTATGCTCCGAAATCCCGATCTGAATAATGATTTGTGAACAATCATTTCAGATCAGGACTCGGAGCATGGATGGCGAATCATTTGATTTACATCGGAACTTCGGAGCAGGTTCGCAAATCTTTTGCATTAGATCGGAACTTCGGAGCACGGATTGTGAATCATTTAATTCAGATCGGGACTTCGGAGTGGGTTCATGAATTATTTCACATTCTGAGTTAAATAATTTTCCAACCCACACTGAAGTCCCGATCTGAATCAAATGATTCGCAATGCATGATTGTGATCCGCATTCTGAAATCCCTATCTGAATAATGATTTGAGAGCAATCGTTTTAGATCAGGACTCGGATCACAAATCATTTGATTCAGATCGGGATTTCAGTGTGGGTTTGGGAATTATTTTATTCAGATTGGGACTTCGGAGCGCATATCTCGAATCATTTGATTTAGATCAGGACTTCAGAGTGGGTTCATGAATCAATTTTTGTGTTGATTAGTTCACAAACCATTTCAGATCAGGACTCGGAGCATGGTTCACAAATCTTTTGCTTCAGATCGGAACTTTAGAATGTGGATCGCAAATCGTTTGATTCAGATCGGGGCTTCAGTGTGTGTTTGAGAATTATTTTATTCAGATTGTAAAATAATTCACAAACCCACTCCGAAGTCCTGATCTGAATAAAATTATTCTCAAAACCACACTGAAATCCCAATCTGAATTAAATGATTCACAATCTGCGCTCCGAAGTTCCGATCTGAATCAAAAGAAGTTCTGATGTAAATCAAACGATTCGCGATCTACGCTCTGTAATCCTGATCTGAATAATGGTTTGTGAACCATCAGAACTTCGAAGCACAGATTGCGAACCATTTGATTCAGATTGGAATTTCAGTGTGGGTTTGAGAATTATTTTATTCAGATCGGAACTTCAGAACGTAGATCGCAAATCGTTTGATTCAGATCAGGGCCTCTGTGGGTTTGTGAATCTTTTGATTCAAATCGGGACTTATGAGCACGTATCGCGAATCATTTGATTTGCATAGAAACATCGAAGCAGGTTCACAAATTTTTTGCTTCAGATTGGAACTTCGGAGCGTGGAATGTGAATCATTTAATTCAGATCGGGTCGGAGTGTGTATGAAGAATAATTCGTTTCAGATTAGGATTTCGGAGTGGGTTTGCAAATCTTTTTTTCTAATTTTAGTTTTTTAATTAAACCGTGGAAAACATCAAACCATTAAGGCAGTATTGTTATAAAATCAAAGAAAGAAAGTATACACAAATACAAAAATTAACTGTGATTTTACTATAGTAAAAGTGTAGTAACCATGTTTTTTTGTATAACCACAGTTTTACTACAAATACCATGGTTTAACAATTGTAAAACTGTTTGTTTTTGTTTTTTGGAGTAAGTTATGTGTTGCCAGGTTAACAAAAAAAGCAACACATTTACAAGAATAAGTGAGATCTCTGATTGAAGTGTTTGAAAAGTCCTTGAAAGTCATAAAGGGTTTGTATTGATGATGGATAAATCATAACAAAATTGTCATATTTGGGTTTGAGAGTTTTTTTTGTTTGTTTGTTTTGTTCTACAAGAACGACATACTGATCATACGACATGCAGAATAACAGAACAAGGCCATTTTTGTCAGTGATATAGATACATGATAAGGTTTGAGATGGGTGTTCACCTCACACCACCAAATAGCAGATTATTGTTACAAACCCATACAAAATTTCACTCCATAATCTCGTATCATTAATCAAAGCTAAAAGGTGTTAACAAAGACAGGTCTACAAAGTAAAATTAGACGACTAAAGTAATTTAATCATTGCTTTTTATCAGGCGTAGCTCAGTATTCTGTTTACTGATAATGCGACTACACTGCTAAAGTTTTAGGAAATGCCATTAGTGGTCACACAGGTAAGATTAATATAACCAAGCCTTCAGCACCTTTATTTGCTTCATTCCTTGGCTTCAAGACCAGAAAGCAGCGTTGCTGTGCTTTCACATGGAGGTCTCTGTCTCGTATCAGGTTCCTGTTCTATATATAACCAGGGGGCAAAATACGAGAGCGCGTTCAAAACAGACGCTGGGTTGTTGTGAAATGAAAAGTCATCCAACAACAGACTCACTTTATTGTTTTCCTGTTGAGTGATTTCAAAACAATTGGATTCAACGACATATAGTTTTGTTTTGTTTTTTTAAAAGACCAAGTACTAAGGCGTCCTCTGTCATGATTGCAATGCCGTTTGAATGTGCCTATAAACCCGAAAATGCTGTCTAGCTAGGCCACTAGCTACATCTTGTATTCACAATGGGCCAGTATCATTGTCTCACATCTGCATGGTCCTGATCAAGATGTGTTGTGATTTAATCAACGTGTCCTTCAAAGAGAGCCTGTCTCTGGCTGTTCTCCAGGTCAGCAGATCACTGTGGTGACATCTGAGACAAACACTGCCGACGATGTAAAAATAACCTTCAGCAGACCAGTGTACTGTACTCAAAGTGTTTTCTTACTCAACACTGCATTTTGGATCTCAAAAAGACTGGAACTTTTGACACAGCCTTATTTTGCAACTAACCAGAAATGTGATGGCTAATATATCAGATAACTGTTGTAACTGGTGTACAGGATGAAAAATGATGGGTGTGGATTTCTGTCTTATCAGTAGTAGCACGTTACTCAGAAATGATTTGGAAATCACTAGAACATTGTGCAATTTGACATGTAGCAAGTAGTCTAGACCTTTCCACCTCCATTTATCTCAAAACATCTTCACATTTAGGTCAAGTTCGGATTTACAACTGCAGAGAACAATAAAAATCAGCATCTGACAAACAAGACAAAGCAATCCAGCCCTTGTCCACTGCACTAGAGCGGTTGCTTTAGAGCAGAAGCTTGTTTTTGTACAGTAAACTTGTTATGACTGGCGCAGTAAGCCCCGCCCCGCGGACGTGTCAATCTCCGTGACGTCACACCCACTATTAAAGAAAACCAACAAACAGCAGCCAGAAAAACACACACATCAGCGGATTAAGAGCACAGGTCGCCGCCGCTAAGGCTTTAATATCAAGTCTCTATATTGTGGGAGCTTCTCTTTTTACTGGGATAAGGCAAGTTAAACACTTTTATTTTCGCATTATAGCGTTTCAAACCTCATGCTAAGGTTAGGACTAACGTTAACTAGTTTGGTGGAAATGACTAGGTAGTAAGCTTAATATCTTTATTTCTAAAGCGATTTGTTGATATAATGTCATTTAACGTGTTAGTTGTTCGTCTAAAATGATGAACTTGGTGAACTTGCCGAGTTTAACCACATATGGTTGTTAGCTGATGCTAGCGTGTTAGCTGGTAAAATTAGCCTGTTGTTCCCTTCAACCTAAAAGGTGAAATATAAAACGAAAACGGCTGATGTATGCTTAAACACTGGTAAGTTATCATTAACATTGTGTTTGCTTCGCATCTTGAGTGATTTTTGTCTCTCATGGCCGTTGCGATAAAGAAATAAGACCGTTTGTTGCAGTTAGCTGCATGTGTTTGAATGTTCATTCAGATGAAGTTAATAGTCCGTTTGTGTATAATAATTATTAATCGAGTGATAAACTCACTATGATGATGTTTTCGGTTTTATTTCGGATCATTTCGTGTGTATGGGAACTCAAACTAGTTAGCTTATTTGTATTACTGAGTGAACTGCTAAACGTTTTTAAAATCGTTTTCCCGACATATTTTCATTAATATCTTGACGGAGTTGTTTTGAATTGACATTCTGTTGTTGTATAATTGTGTTTTTTTTTTTTATTAGGTTGGTAGTTTGGCTCAAACAGGAAGAGCTTTTGAAACAAAGGAGAGCACAAAGCATATTCACCCTGACCCAGATATAAAGCAAATAAACAGCTACATTACCGTCCATCCTCACTCATTCACCCTCACAAACCATTCAAACTGAAGACAACATGAGGTTTAAGGGCATCAACGGTTGTGTGGAGTGTTTTATACCCTTCATATACGATTGTCTGTTTGTTAGCCGTGATGCTAGTGTTAGCATGACTCAGTGGATTTCATTATAAGGCCTCAAATACTGATATAGCTGTGTGTAATCGATAAAAACACACATACTGTGTGAATAACACACGTATGGCGTGTTTACATGATATAAGTGCACTGTTAGACTTGTATGAGCTGGTTTGAATGCTTGGTGCATTGAGATGGAGCATGTGAGCATTGCTGTTTTCTGCTCTCTTTATCCATTTATGGTGTAGTCTTAGCTTAATGGTTTGCTTTTGTTCAAGTAATTGACTTGGTTATCACAGCACTATATACGCTGTAATTTCTGTCATCCAGAGAGGGCTGAATGGCTGACACACATGGGAATCAGTTGGAAAAAACAGCCCTGTTGGGGCTTTGCCATTTTTGGCTTTATCAAAATATATGAGGCCATGCGTAGGGAGGAGGGTGCTACACAAACAGGCTCCTACTAGAGGTGTATGATGTAATGGAGGCAGGTCAGGACGGTCGGGGGTATATATAGACGGGACACACTGGTGGAGGCTGTTCTGAACAACATGTCACATTGCACCCTTGTGACGGGTGAAAACTAATCCAGCAATGTGAGCGAAAGCGAGGGGCAGCAGGCAAACGCACACGTGACGCGGGCAGTGTGGTGGCTTTTCAGGGGAAAACCTCTGACGCTAAAAGGCGGAGGTGAAATGGTGCAATCTTGTGTTTACTTAGAGCCGTGAGGCCCCTGAAAGCGTGTGGCCCCTCGCTGAAATGTCACTCCTGATAGATTTTAGGTTTATTGCTGGAAAGCGTCGGCTGTTGCTCCAGGGGCTTGGATGTCTGTGGTGTTTCTGCTGTAATCGCTCTCCGGCTGAACACGATGTTCCAGCTGTTCCACCTACACGTACGTTTACATGTCACGCTGCTAGTCAGCATTTACCCATCAAAACACAGCATAGTCCTCATCCGGTTGTTCACACGACACAAACAAACAAAGAAAGAGAAAACATTTTATTAACAGTTATACTAACTATTAATATAAATGCATAGTTATTCATAACATGACCAAGGTTTAATGATAAAGCCAAAAAATGCTTTAATAATTTAGGAAAATGTATTTGTGTAATTTTTAGTTTTTAAGAATATAAGATCATGCATCCCAATTGCAAACGATAGGACAGTGATACAAGTAAATCGAGGATACAAGTGTGCTGTAAGTGCTTGTTTTCTATATACACCAGTATGTTTGTACGTTTAAACGAATTCGGACAACAAAGTTGGGTGAAAAAGCTGTGATCTGGTTATTGCTTTTGCTGAACTGGCCAAAACTCTTACCTAGGAAAACACCTCAGGCAAGAAAACATTGTTAAAGGGGAAACAACATAAACTTTGTTTTGAAATTCTCTCACATCTCTAAATGCGTGTTGCCACATAGCTCTATATAATGGTGGCATTTAAGTTAATGAAACAAATTAAATAAAAGTAAAAATAAAATACTAATTGTCGGTGTGTGTCTAACGCGTAACGTTACATCCATGCTATGCAAAACTGCTAGATTTCTAGGCCTGCCAAATTGATTAATCTTGATTAATTGCATCCGATAAATATTTACATGTATTACATTTCTCAGATATGTACTTGTGTATTTGTATGTATGGGAATTTCTTTTTGTTGTTTTCTTCTTTGGCACTTTTAAGAAATAATGTTACATCCTGATTAATTTCAATTATTCTAGGGCAGCAAAATGATTAGTCACGATTCATTTCAAAATAAGTTCATTTGCATACTGTGTGTGTGTACTATCTATATTTATGTGTATATAAATGCACATGTATATTTTTAAAAGTATTTGTATGTATATAATTTATGGTATATATCAATGTTTTGCATATAAATCTAACATTTTTCCTTATTTTTTTCCTTATGTGTGTGTATTTATATTTACATAATAAATTTACACCGTACACACACTTATAGTATTAATCGCGACTAATCGTTAGATTAATTGATCAATCACATCCAAGAAATATTTAAATGTGTAAATAAGTAGGCCTGTTACATTTCTTAAATATGTGCATATGTGTATTTGTATATAAACACAAATGTTTATTTAGGCTGCGATTAATCGCAATTAATCGATTTGACAGCCCTATTAATTACACGTTGCGATATAACACTTATTGATTGGTACTTTTTATTGTTGCCACAATGTGTTGTCATGTTGCCCAGTCCTAATAAATATAAATTTAAGATCACTCTTTTACTTTCAGTACTTTTCACTCGTTTAACTCATTTGACACCATTGTTAATGATTTTTAAAATAGACTTGGTGAATCTTGCATTCCTCTTGTCTGTTTTTTTTTTTTAATACAAAGATGTTTGGGATGAATTGGTTCAGATCGAATATGTTTATTTTAAAAGTTTCCTTTACGTAATTTTAAAGGAATTAGGAAAATGGTTAAAACAGTGCAGTGCTTCACTCAATATTTTGGGGAAGTTACAGTGTCATTCTGCATATCAGCTACCTGAATGTTAGTGGATGGAATTATAACGTGATTGCGAAAGAAACCAAAGCAGTAGGACAAATTAAAAACCAAACAATAGTGGAGATGGAAAAACTTTGAAACTTGTATGGTGGCTGTTATATCATTTAAAAACATTCAAAATAAAGATGCACAACATTGACTTGAGTTTATTATTATGACAGATATCCGAGGCACAT
>JAHKKF010525880.1:33888-54796 GCA_019740295.1 Labeo calbasu
TGAAGACCTTGATTAGCTAGATCAGGTGTGCTTGATTAGGGTTGGAGCTAAACTGTGCAGAGCTGTGGCCCTTCAGGAATTGAGTTTGAGACCAGTGGACTAAACAGTGATATGACATTAAGATGAACATGTGCTTGTGTTAGACAACCATCTTGTTAACAGCTTGTAGTCTAAACTTTTGCTGTGACAGATCTTTCTCTTTTTGCTAATGGTTTTATTGTAGACGATCATTACGTTCACCTGAGATCCCTACTGTCTCATCTGACGTAACCTCTCCATATAATGCGAGGTTATTGGTTAACAGTGAAACGAAGCGCAGGTTCCAGGAAGTCTTACAGGTTGACCTACATGCGTCCAGCTCAGTCTGGTTGTAAAACGATCACATGATCTGTGGTGCGAGTTTGCAGGAATGAGCTTGAATCAGGTGATTTGGTGCCAGGATGAGGCTCATGCCAAAGCAATGCCAAAAAAAGTGTTCAGACGTCTGACCCTTAATCTGATTCTCAATCTGTGGCAACATCGCGTCTTTGTCGACGCAAATCCTCTTAATGAAGCCTTTGATTCACGCTGTTATGCTCACGACTTTTGTGTTTTGTTCTTGGCAGGAATCGCTCGTTTTCGGAGAGATGGCCCAGGAGACCAATCAAAGCCCCGTGCCCATGCTCTGTGCCACCGGCTGCGGTTTCTACGGCAACCCTCGGACCAATGGCATGTGCTCGGTCTGTTACAAAGAGCATCTAACGCGACAAAACAACGGGGGCGTCAGTCCTATTAGCGCAATGGGTACGTGTTTCTCCTCTTTGAACGTCTTCATAGACTGCCGGACGCGTTTGTGAGATTGATTGTTCCTCATTAACTTTGTTCCAGCAGCTTCCAGCAGCGTCACCAGCAGTCCTACCTCTGAATCCTCAGCCATCCAGATCATCGAAGCTACACTAAACAACTCCTCATCTGCTAGCGCTAGTGCTGAGTCACCCAACAGCTCCACCGCCGCCACGGCTGCCCTTCCCGTTACGCAACAGATGACGGAGATGAGCATTTCCTGTGAAGACGAAGTGGTCTCGCCTAAAGTAGAAGTTCCTGAACCAGGTTGGTATTTGTATTTCGGACTTGAGGAAGTGTCTCAAAACTGTGTTTAGTCACCGGGAGGAAGTGAACTTGTGTTAATGGAGCACGTTTTAAAAATTGGTATACGTGTTCATTTCCTCTGAAGAGGCATAGGAGGCAGTGCCTCAAGATATTGGAGGAAAGAAAATTTGTAGTGCAAAAATAAAACAATGGCAGTATTACAAAATATAACATTAAGTGTTTTCTACAGAAACATTATCCAACAGCGACACCATCAGGTAAAGTTACAGCGGGAGTCCGCGTCTCTCTCGCCTCCCCCGAGCCCATTGATTTTAACAGACACCCTAAAGCGTTGCAGTGAGTTCAGTTGGGGGGTATCCATCGCATTATGACTGGATACGATCGGCTGTGATTGCTTCATGTGATAAATCCTGCCTGTTTTGTTTGTGCGAGTTTTGCATTCGTGAGTCAGTCTGAATGAACACTTTAATGGCGTTAATGGGAAGACTAATTTTAAAAAGTAAGTGAAAAAACTTGGATAAAACCACTTTGTTACACCAAAGTAAGACTTAAAATGGCATTAACTTGATCTGGGAGAGTTTTTAGTGAGTAATCGACTTGGAGAAATAAGTAAATCTTAATGTCTCTGACCAGTATTTACTGAACTTTGACTGATCTGAGAAATTAAAGGATAGTTAAAAGGTAACCATTACAAAGAATAGCTGAACATAAGTTCACAAATAAAATGTATAGTTTAAATTGTTACTGCCTTGAGTGTATTTTGGAATGAATGTAAAATTACACTAAAATCTTAAAACACTAACTTGATGAGATTCATACTTGGCTTTAATAAATAGAATGTTAATTAATGTAAAATGTAAATGAGAATTGTTTTTCAACTTTCTGATAAGTAATGTTTATTTAACCAAAAAATTAATAAAGAATGCACCAAACATGTTCTCAAAAAAAAAAAAAAAAAAACACTATCATTTTTAAAAGTTATACCAATCAAAAGTTTTTTTTTTTTCATGTTTTTCTTTTTTAAAGACTTCTCTTCTGCTCACCAAGTCTGCATTTATTTGATCCGAAGAACAGCAAAACAGTAAAATCTTGAAATATTTTCACCATTTAAGATTTAATATATTTTAAATGTCATTTATTCCTGTGATTTCAGAGCTTTTTTTTAAGCATCATTACTCCAGTCACATCCTTTTAGCAGCAAATCAGAATGTGAAAATCAAGACATTATTATTATTATTATTATTATTATTATTATTATTATTATTATGTTGAAAACCGCTGAGTAGATTGTTCATATTTCTGTGAATAGAAAGAACAGCATTTATCTCAAATAAAAGTCTTTTGTAGCTTTATATATGTATTTGTCATCACTTTTGACCAATTTAAAGCATCCTTGCTAAATAAAAGTATTTTTTCTTTTTCTTTTTTTTTTTTTTTTTTCTTTTTTAAAAAACTCGTCCTGGAAACCTGTATGTCTCCAATAACACACCTAATTTCACCTCATCAGCTTGTTGGTAGACACTGCACAACATGAACTGGGTGTGTCTGATAAGGGAGACGTACAAAATGTGCAGGGCAGGGGTGCTTCCAGGACAGCTTTGAAAACCACTGGTTTTCTGGTTTCTGTTACAAAAGCTTTTTATTTCAGGTAAATGTTGATCTTTGGATCTTTCTATTCATCTAGTCCTGGAAAAAAAAAATACAAACAAACAAATAAATAAATATATAATATTTATTTTATTTATTTATTTATTTATTTTAATACTGGCCAGGATTTATAAATTGTCCAAAATGCCCAGAAATCCTGGCCAGGACAAAATTTTGCATTAAGACCTTCGTTCATCTTCAGAACACAAATCAAAATATTTTTGATGAAATCCAAGAGCTTTCTGACCCTGCATAGAAAGCAACACAACTGACACATTCAAGGCCCAGAAAGGTAGTAAGGACATCAGATAAATAGTCCATGTGACATCAGTGGTATAACCTTAAAGTGCTCCTATTATGCCTTTTCAAATATGACCTTTCATGCAGTGTGTCATGTAGCTGTATGTGAACATAAACTGTCTGCATCTGCAAGTTGTGACGCTGACAGTGCATGATAAATAGTTATGGTCTATCAAAAAAATAAAAAAAACAAGGCAGCTCACAGTCACCTGAACGAGTCGTCAGGAATTCAAATCTTTTTCTGTTACGGCTGTACGTCACAAAGTAACACATTTGCATAATGTCACCCACGTTCTACGTCACAAACAACTTGCCCGCCCACAAACAGTAAAGTTTCTGTGTGGTTTACATCATGGCGAGAAGATGCTGTATCCTACGTTGTGAGTAAATTTGTTTTATATTCACTTCCAAAAGATGAATCTGTGAATCTTGCGATCATTCAAAATGCATAGTTGTGTATGTTATGTTGTGTAACAACCCTGCACGTCTTGCTAACCGGCTAACTTGCGCTTCTGTAGTTCTGTTGTTCAGCTGTGGACCCACTGTAGTCTTAATTTGTGATTGATGCGGCTTGTCTGTCTCGTTAGTTGGAGTAATAATAAAGGATGGCGCACGAAGCTGCTTTCACACCAAATGCGGAAAGAGCTGCGTTATGAAACCCATTCATTTAAACTGCTTGCGCCATGCGAGGACGGCTTGTTTTTGTGTCGACCAAAGCACACGCGCAGCGGAGCACACCGCTGACGCGCAAGGCGTGCACGCTGCGTTCAAAGTTCAAATGAGTTGAACTTTTGCCGCTGCACTGAACTTTCCACATTCAGTGTGAAAGCCACTTAATGCGTTACACAGTGTTGAAGTTTACAACATAGAGGTGTGCCCGGTTCGCTTACGTAAGCAAATTGCGAGCACTTTCCACAGTAGTCCGTGCTAACTTGTTGATCAGCCACGTCAACCGTTTCATCGTCAAACTCTGGCTCGAATTGGTAAGGTAAAATCAGTGCCATCATTTCTGTGTATTCACAAAGGGCTGTCATTCGATTACGGCAATGGGCGTTTCATTTTCCAACACGCGCTGTACGCGGTAGATCAATCATAAAGGACTGCACCATCTGACCAATCACAGCAGTGAGGGCTCACGGAAAGGAGGGGTTTAGAGAGACTGATTCTTCGAACTGCTTCGCACGAGTCGTTTACGAATCATTTAGAAATGGGGTAAAATTAAATCTATTTTTGGAGAAAACTGAAGTGTTTTTTTGACCTTGCGCACATGTAAACCTGTTTTAGGAGTCTATTAAAACAATATTAGCAACCTTTAAAATGGCATAATAGGAGCACTTTAATGTTATGAAGCTATGAGAATACTTTTACACAAAAAGTAAAAATAACTACTTTTATAACAATTTCTTCTCTTCGTGTCAGTCTCTGACTACCTTTTTGGACCTCGAACGTGTCAAGTTGCATTGCTGTCTATGCGTGGTCAGAAAGCTCTTGAATTTCATCAAAAATATTTCAATTTGTTTTACAAAGATGAATGAAGGTGTTGTGGGTTTGGAACGACGAGAGGTTGAGTAATTAATGACAGAATTTTCATTTAGGATGAACTAGTCCTTCAAATGAGGTGGTGCAGTCAGTGATTCACTTTGTTTTTGGTTGATGAAAACCATCCCAGTGATTTTGACACGTAGTTTGTTTTTCCAGTTGTCACTCAGCCGACGGCGTCCGCCGCACCCCCAAACACAGCTGAAGGTGAAGAGACCAAAACACCCGACGCCCCCAAACCCAAGAAAAACAGATGCTTCATGTGCCGCAAGAAGGTCGGCCTGACAGGTGAGCACAACCAGCACGTTCACACACGTTACGTCGGATGCATCATGTGATTGCTCTGTACACTCATACTGACGTCTGTTTTATCAGGGTTCGACTGCCGCTGTGGGAATCTCTTCTGTGGACTCCATCGCTACTCGGACAAGCACAACTGCCCCTACGACTACAAGGCGGAAGCTGCGGCCAAGATCCGCAAAGAGAACCCGGTGGTGGTGGCCGACAAGATCCAGAGAATATAAATCTCTCGCCGTCCGCACCTCGACTTTGCGAGAGATCATTTACAAGGACTCGCACTTTGACCTGTGATTCGAAAGACTAGTTTTTTTAATTACAGTATGGGAAAAGAATCTTGTTTCTAAGCCAATGCATGAGTGATCACTTTGTTTCCATCTTTCTTTTGCTTTCTGTTGTTGGTATATGAGCTTCAAATTAAAACAAATGGGAAAAAAAAAAAAATGGAAAAAAAAAAAAAGTCTATAAAAGGTGTGAATCCAGAGACATTTGCCTAACGTGTCTGTTTCTGAGTGGAAAACGTGCCGTAACCTGGAATCTGGTCGTTGTGTTAAAGGCTGACCGTCCGTCGTGATTGTCATTAGTTTACTCTGTGATCGTGTCTCCCGGTCGGACTCTCCGAAGACTGTTACGGCTCTGACCCGAGCGCCGTCGGAGCAGCGGTGCATGGCTGGCTCATGTAGCAAATTGGACGCTCTTCTGTTTCCTCCGGGTCGAACGTTCGGCCCTCCCGTTATCGAGTCAGCCTTTACGACATTTATCAGCCACCTTTTCTGCTTGAGCTTCAGCCTACGTCAGCTGTTGGAGTGATGCTGGGCTTTCCCTTTCGAAATTCTTTTTAAACCATTGACAGACTTTGTGAAAAAGATGTAATCCGATTCGGATGGTTTCATGCAGCCAGACCAGAATGCTTCATGATCCGTTTGAGCACCTGCATCCATGACGTTGATAGGGTTGCACATGGCAACAACACAAAACTGCTTAATCTTTATTTTCAATGAGTTGTAATGTGACATCAATTCAATTAATGAGCTTGTTGGGTTTTAAGTGGGTGTTTTGCATGGTTAGTGAAATGAGTATTTTACAGTCCATTTCTTTTTTTTTTTTTTTTTTTTTTTTTGCTCTCTAATTCACTTTTCTCGTGTGTGATTGATCTTTTCAGTGGGTGTTGAGTGTTAAACGCAGGTAAGAAATAATGGTATTGTTTAGTGTCATTTAATCAGCCATTTGCGTGTGCTCGAGTGTTTGTGTGTGTCAGTGAGTATGTGAGTTAGTCGCCATCTTTTTCATCTGAGGCTCAGTCCGTTTCTTTTTTTTTTTTTTTTGGGTCTGGCTGCACAGCGCTGTTTTATTTTAGAGCTTTGTGAGTTTACACCGTAAAACTAACCATCTGTTCGGATTTTGGTTTTAGTTATGCAAGTTTGTACAAACCATCTTTATTTATTATATGTATTGCGCATATAATCTTGTTACCCGACATTACTGCGAAGTTGTATCATGTAAATAAAATTATGTACAGAGATATCATTAAAATGTGTCCTGTGATGTTATGAAGATGTCTGTTTTAAGGCTAAGATTTATTTTTGGGAAAGGCATCAAACTAGTTTTGGTTTTGAATGTTGATTGGTTTGTGTATCGCAGGGTTGCCAGATGTGTAAAAAGACAAAACCAAGTCAAAAATGACCCTAATAAAGCTTTTTGTAATATATTGAAATGCTTCACCAAATATAAGGATTGTTAAATTTATTTTTTACCCTGGACCACAAAACCAGTCTTGAATAGCTTGGGTATATTTGTAGTAATAGGCAAAAATACATTGTATGGATCAAAATGATCATTTTTCTTTTATGCCAAAAATTATTAGGATATTAAGTAAAGTTCATGTTCCGTGACGATGTGTTGTAAATTTCCTACCGTAAATGTATCAAAAGTTAATTTTTGTTTAGTGAAATGCATTGCTAAGAATGTCATTTGGACAACTTTAAAGGTGTTTTTATTTTTTCCCCCAGATTTCAGATTTTCTAATAGTTGGATCTTGGCCAAATATTGTCCTATCCTAGCAACCTACATCAACGGAAAGCTTATTTATTCCGCTTTCAGATGATGTATAAATCTCAATTTAAGGAAATGGACTCTTATGACTGATTTTGTGGTCCAGGGTCACATTTATGACAAAAATAAACCCGTGGCATCAAAAAGCGGATAACAGGATTTGGCAACCCTATGTGATCGTGAGAACCATGTGACTGTTGTGACTGAAATATGAAACGTACATTAATCATTCCTATAACAGTCCTAGGATTTAGTTTAATCTTCAAAACCAAATGTGAAACCATCAGCTGTAATGACATTTTGGTAAGCAACCCTCTACAGACACCTTGGCAATTAAATCTCCATTGGCTAGTACATTTTTTAGTTTACTTGCCAACTGATGTACTATATATATATATATACATATATACTAACAATAAAACTGATAGTAATAATAATTATTACTTTTAGTATTATTATACAAATCATAATATAAAACGCACTAAGGATTAATGAGCTGTTGACTTCATGAATATTAATCAGGTTGTGTGGGTTCGCTTAAACTGATTTGCTGAAATCAGAACAGGGATGATAATAGGTGAGCACCAGCCAATGAGATTGTCGTTTGCGCATTAGTTCCGCCTACTAATTTACCGAAGAGACCGGCAGCGTGATTTACTCGCAATTAGAGGGTTGGTAAGTGTTATTCATTTTTGGCCACCAGAGGGCCACATTTTACAAGCTTTAAGTAATTAACTCTTACGCTATCCACCTTATTCTTCCTATAAGAGTGGAGTTTTATGGATCTTGCTTCCGCTCTCATCTGCGCCCAGCTAATTTTAGCTGTTCAGGGGTGTGTTTCCCAAAAGCATCGTTAGCTAACTGTGGTCGCAAGTTCCGTCGTTACCAACATAGTTCAACGAACTCTGAACCTGTGATTAGAAGCAGAACACACAAAGTTCAGGGAGAGAAAGGCAAGACGAGCGTTTGAGATTAAAAATAATAAAATTGTATTTTTAAAATGAAAATAACCGATCGTTTCGCTAGATAAGACCCTTCTTCCTTGGCTGGGATTGTTTACAACCACATTTGTGATCGTTTGAAGCCGCATTTAAACTGTACTTTGGAAGTTCAAAATCGGGGCAACATATCAGTCCATTATATGGAGAAAAATGCAGAAATGTTTTCCTCAAAAAACAATTTCTTTACGACTGAAGAAAGAAAGACATGAACATCTTGGATAAGGGGGTGAGTACATTATATGTGAATCTTTGTTTTGGAAGTGGACTTCTCCTTTAAGAACAGTAACAAAGCATTGCTACATAGTTACGTCCCATCTCTGGTTGCGTGAATGATTCAACGTCTCACTCAAAACTAGTTCATGACCTTTGGAAAGTCTCAAAAATCCCCTGTAAAAGCCCCTCCATTAACATTGACAACCACAACCAAACAAGCTAATAACAAAAATATTTTAAACCTATTATAATATTATATGTTGTAAACAGAGAAAATGCTTCTTATCTAGTCATATTCAATTATGAATTGCATCAATAACAAACCACAGCCTATATTTTAAATTCAAAATGGCTCAGTTTGAAAAAATAAAAAAAAAAAGAGTATTTTGCATTATTATTGGACATCGTTTCTGTCCTAAAAAAGTTGTTAAATGTGACATTTTAGACCCTGTGTGTGAGTAATAACAGTGATGCTTCCTTTAGTGAGAATGAACACCAGACTTGGTTTTAAGTAAACAGCAGCTGCATTTATTATTATATTACACAAAAACACTTTCTTAGAACTCGTAACATTTTTATGCATATGTGACATGAAGGCACTTAACAGCATCTGAACTGCCTAAGCTGGTAATCCAACAAGAACTTGAGCTACACTGAACAGCTCAACATGTAGTTCAGTTTCTTCAGTGGGTTTGTCTGCGTTTGGCACGTCTGATGAAGGTTTTCTCATTCCATTTGTTTGGCGGCAGCATGTAGGGTCCGTTGTGCACACAGAGGATGGTCATCTGCTCCGCGTAAGTCAGGTTCTGTAAGAGCTACAAACACACACACACACATACAATGACGCTCTCATATCACTGAACACGTCACACACGTGAGTCTGTAGACCTACCTTAGGTGTGATGAAGAAATACTGAGACGTGTTCACTCCACATGCCGTCCGCACTACAATGTCAAACACTCGCCTCTCATTGACAGGATCCATGCCCTGAAAAACACAACACACATCAATCAAACACACACTCAGGAATGTAGAAACTATTACACAACTAACTCTATGTTCAACTAGGGTAAATAATTTCATACCAATTTTGCAGTTCTGCAAACTCAAAGCATAATGAAGCATAATCTACTGACTTAAAACAATCTGCATAATGTTTATATGCAGTTAATGATTTAATTCCACAACTCAAGCTGTCAAATAAAACATTGTTTTATGAGATTTATGAATTCTGTGTGACTGTCTGTCTGCATGTGATGATATTCATGTGAACTGGAAGCGATCAGATGATTTCTGCTGTCAATGGACTCACACAGATATGAATAAATATTAATAAATAAGTTATATTAATGGTTTAGTGATATCAATACATTTAAATAGTATAAAATAAATATTTATTGGCATGTTATTTTTTTAATAGTAAAGAAAAAAATAGGATTACAGAACAACATGAAAAGTTGCCGAAGTGTAAATGTTTTTTGGGGGGTTTTTTACAGATTAAAAAAGTTATTTAAAGTTATTTATTTTTTTCCTAAACTAATTTCCAAATACATTATTTTTTTTTCAAAAACAGTATAGTAAAACCAGAATTATTTGAGTTTTTTTTAATGAAAGTCCATTTCTACAAATGAATACATTTTTTTTTTTAAAAAAAGGTAATTGTGACTTCTCGCAATTCTGACTTTTTCCCGTTGAATTTACAAGTTTACATCTTACAATTCTTAGAAAAAAAGTCAGAATTGTGAGTTTGTATCATGCAGTTGTGAGAAAACATCAGATTTGCAAGATATAACCTCGCAATTGTGAGAAAAACTCAGAAATATGAGCTACAAACTAGTAATTACAAAAAAGTCAGAACTGCAACATGCATACTCATATTTGCCAGAAAAAAGTCAGAACTGCAAGATTTAAACCCGTAATTTGGAGAAAAGTCAATTGCGAGATATAAACTTGTAACTGTGAGAAAAAAAAAAATCTGAATAGCAAGATACAAACTTGTAATTAAAACAAACTCAGAACTGGGAAAAAAAAAAAGAAGTAAATTGTAAGATATAAACCCGTAATTGCGAGAAAAAAAAAATTACGCGATATAAACTCATAACTGTGAGAAAAAAGTCAATTGTGAGATACAAACTTGCATTTGTGGGAAAAATATTATTTCTAATAACAGTGAGTATATATTACGAATGTCAAAATACTCAATGTAATATCGAACCGTTCGGTAGGACCTCCACGGTTCAATACACGCTTGTGAATTGTGTTTTCGGTTTTGCATTTAAAGAATTTTCTTGTTCTATTTCTCTCGAAATTTGCTGTGTGTGTGTGTCCGCGATTTCACGTGCTGGGATGAGGAAACGCCTCCCTGCTAATATCTGAAAAAGCAACACACGCAGAGCATCTTCTCTTGTAATGAAATGCAATGATAAGCCTTTCTGAACCTGCTGTCCAACAAAACAGAACATTATAACTAATTTTTACTACAGCATCAGTCGAGTGTTTGAAATAACTTCCTTTTGTGATGTGATGTGATGTGATGTGATGTGATGTGGCCTCTTATCACAGAATGAGGCAGACAATATATTCTATACGGTATGTCCATTAGCAATGGCTTACAAATATACTTAATCATTATGAAAATACCTGAGATGGCTTGAAGAACACAGATAAACCACATATTATTGCAGACGAATGTTTATTTATGTCTCCCCACATTTTATCATTCAAAACGTTTAACGTTATATCCTGTTTTTATTCAGTTACAGCAATAGCGATGCCTTTATCCATATTAGAGATTTCCTGGCTGGAACGTCATCAGTTTTATCTCTTTGACGCACATGTGGATTTTCTGCATGAGGGCGCCCTCTGGCGTCCAGTATGAATGAAACCCATCCTATTTTGCGTAAAAATCTGAAAAATAACACCTCTCTCAAAAAAAAAAAAAAAAAAAAATTTAAGCGGGCATATAATAATCCATGCTTTTTCCAGTGTACAAAGGTTTACAGGAGTATTTTGTTGTTAATTTGATGCAAAAAAAAAAAAAAAAAACCTTACTGATGTGGCAAGCTATCAGAACCGAACCGAAAACTGTGGTTAAAAACCGAGGTACGTATTGAACCGTGGACTAACAGTATTGTTGCATCATCCCTAGTTTATATCATGCAATTTATTCTTAGTAATGATATTTCAATATTTTCAATATTTTAATAATAATATTCTATTTCAATAATATTTGAATTAGTCTGTTTTTATTTGTTTTAGTAATTTTTGGGCTTTTTTAGTTTTGGTTTTATGTAAAAACAACAACTGGACAGACTGAGAGCAGTGTTATCATTATCACTGAGGTTTTTTTTTTATTTCTGTTAAGATTTAGTTATTTTGTTGTGTTTTGTCATTGTCATTATTTTTTCAGTTTTTGTCATTTTAGTACATCAAGTTCAACAAAGAAAATGAGAAATACTAGCTAAAGTAAAAACAAAAATGCATTTTTATTATTTTTCTATGGTTTTAGTTTTAGTGAAAAATAACACGACTGACTGAGGTGTGATCAGTGAATAAAGATATCGTCCTGGTGCATCATTATTTTCTCTATTACAGCTACAGATTTAAGCACCTGTAAGAAAGAACAAAATTTGGTCTGGAATAAACATAGTAAATTGTGGCAGAAAGTGGACTCAGTGATAGATTGCATGTGTGTATGACTGTCCCGTGTCTGTGTGTGTTCACCTGGTTGATCTCGTCCACCACTCTGAAGGGGCAGCGGTTGAGCTCCTGCAGGGCCATGAGGTACAGCATGGTGGACACGCTGCGCTCTCCTCCGCTCTGATGGTGAGGCGTCAGCTCATGCAGCTGCGTGCTACTGCGAAACTTCACTCGGATGCGGATGCCATACTTATCATACTCCTCCTGAAACACATTTTAAAATCTGAATTACTGGAGTACAAAATACAGCCAAAAAATAATCTCCTTCACTGTTCACTGGATGAACCTGGAAAAGCAAAACCACCAGTTCATGTGATGTTGTACTGATCATCTGTTGTGTGTGAGAGCACAGGACGGCCTGACATGATGTTATGAGTGGCTTATGTTCATACTGTTGAAGAAAGAGAAGAAACGTGTCCTCACCTCATTCTCCGAATGCAGGTCCACCTCTCCAGCACACTGCATGGAGCGAAAGAAATCACTGAAGCGTTCGTTGATCTGATCCACCAGCTGCTTCAGAGGATTGAGCCAGCGCTCTTTGGCCTAACACGCAAACGGACAGAGTCACATGTTAACTGTGTTTGTATAATGAAGGTGTTTGTTTGACGGCGGTTGCGGTTTGTTTGAACGCACCTCAGCGATATTACGTCTGTAAGTTGTCAGAGCATTGGTCTTGTCATCCAGCTCCTTCTCCATGTTTTGAATCTCTTGCTCACGTCGGTTATATTCCTCCACCACCTGACAGTCAAAAACACAGCACATGAAACAGGAACTGACTGTACATTAAGCTAACTGTGCCGCTAACCGCGTCACACTTTCCAGATCACATTCAGAAGGAGATCGGACAACGATCTGCGGAACTAGAGAATGTTCTGGCCTCTGCCAATGAATGTGATAATACTCTAATACAATCCAATTACAGCAACTCATGATTTCCATGACGCAGAAAAAAAGAATGGAATCATGGAATGCAGTCATAAAAATGGAATTCACTGTTTAACGTGGAATGACAGATTTTTAAGAATTTATAAAATCAACAAATATAGCTGCAAGCAGCGGTTACCAGGGTTCAAGCGCTTTAAGGCATTATTTTTTCATTTAATATGAAAAAAAAAAAATGTAGCAAGCCTTTTTTGCAAATCCAGGTAATTTACCACAGAAATATTATGTTTTGTAACGTTTATGACTGTTATTGCGCCGGCTGTGGTTCGATCTCCTTAAATCTTTGCATGCTTGTTTAGAATGACTTGTGGCATGTGCTTACAGGGTTTCTTGAATTTTCATGAGTTTTGTGTTTTCCTTTAGGCTTTATAGGATTTTGGGTAAATTCGGACAGGCCCCTTTTTCCAAACGACACCGTTATAGCTTCCCATAGGGTAAATTCCCACATTTTTTTGATAATTATTGACAAAATGAGTCCAGATAAATGTACTGCAGTGTTTTTTTCCTAACCTAGTTCGCAAAAGTTTTTGTTTTTTTTTCTTCTCAATCATTTAAACAATTGGATTGACAGCAGTGGTTCTAGAGGCAAAGTTGTCCGGAAAGAGGAGTTTTATCACATGATACGAATATCATGTTTATGTGTGAAAAAACTTTTGATGTATAATCATTTCCCCCCTTTAAAAACCGTGTTATCACCCCCAGTGGCCGATTTCTTTCAAATTTCCCTCATTTGGGGAACATATGACATATGGGGCCGTGAGCTGAACAGGCCCACAGAGATTCGTACCGATCGGCCTCTGTCTAACAGCTGCTCAAACTTGCCAGTGGCGGTTAAGTTTTTGAGACACGCAATGTCCTTATAGACACTTGTGGCCCTTTGGACCAAGACCATGCACAGCAATGTTCATGTTGATACGACAAATGGTGGTGCAGTTATAGCTATTTTTGTTTTTTTGCCTCTTATAGTGCCATCAAGTGGCCAGGCTCCACGATTTTTTTTCCTGTGCGGTCAGATTGAGCTCTTACATAAGGGTTTAGCAGAGGTATCTCATTCATTTCAGGAGTTATAGGCATTTTACTAAAATCAGCCCTGCCCCTTTCAAACGTTTTGGTACCTCTTTGCGACGGTGAATCAAAAGTTACATTTTTTTTGATAATTATTGATATTCACTCTCCAGACGATCTTTCTGCGCTGGTTTGGTTCCGATTGGGTGAAAACCACAGGACTAGGTCGCAAAAGTAGATTTTTCAAAAATGCAAAATATCTGAAAATGTTGGCTCACAATCGAATCTGACTTTGAATGCATTTTGACATGCCTTTTGTTGGGCATGAGCCAAGAATTTCATTGATATAAGACACCTTGAGCCTGCGACTTGAGCCTGTTTTAGGAGGCTCAAGTAAGTTTAGGAGTTATGAATGATTTCATACTTTTGATCGCAATTGTTTACGCAGCACCTGAAAATAGGTTTACTTCCGTCAACATAACCAACGTGACCACCTGCTTGCACAGGGAGACTATTTTCAGGTGCTGCGTAATATCATTGCACCTGCTGCACCCATGGTACGCCAGCAAAGTTCGTTGATTATTACGCCGAAATGATAGTATAGTTCCTAGCCATATCGGCCTAGAAAATCACAACCTTTTATTTTCCGTCCGTCTTTGTACACAATGTAAATACAGAAGAGTCAAGAAAAATATCAAAACTCTTTGGTCATTTTTGAGTGAGATGCTAACGGTCCAATCGGATTCATTGATCTATGCTAAGCGATGCTAAAAGTGCTACCGCCAGACCCAGAGATCGACTGAATGGATTCAAAAATGGTTAAACTCAACTGTTTAACTCTAGGGGAGTTGGGCCTATTTTCAAAAAAGTGGAGTGTTCCTTTAATCACTCACATGTCGTTCCAAACCTATACAAGCTGAGTGCAAAAGAAGTTAATTTGAGGAGTGTTGGTAACCAAACAGTAGCCACTGGGAAAAAAAAATGAGCTTAAGCTAAGTGTGAATGAGTGGATGTGTTTGTCTCACAGCATCACTGAGGCCGGTGAAGCAGTCAGCTCTGGTTTTCTCCTCATTCAACATGGCATCGATCTCATCCAGTGTATCAGGCAACTGGCTGAAGGCCTGAAAGGAAACAACACACGCAATGCTGTAATATAACGAATTAAAGGCTGACAGAATGACATGGCGCATCTGGGACAGACGGAGCTCACTGCACGTAGTTCCTCAGGGACGGCATTCTCTCCAGGGGTCATGTTACAGATCTGAATGGCTCTACGCATCAGGGTCTTACACGTCTCCAACAGACTGGTCTTTGCCTGGTCCAGCTTTGTGTACGCCACCTGTACGAACACACAATCATCTACATTTACTTATCTAACCCATCTGACTGCATTGCGAATTGCATTTCATGTGTGATGGTCTCACCTCTGCTCGCTTGAGCTCAGCTGAACCGTCCCTGCAGTCCGTCTCCAGTTTGGTTTTCTCAGCAGAGAGTCCAGCGCTCTGGAGAGCCAAGTACACCTTCTCCATACTCAACCTGGCCTTCACCTACAAACACATATGAAGCCATAAGACACAGAACAGCTGAGGGTAGAAGTCAACCTTCGGAGAGCACAAACACACCTGCATGTGAGTCAAATACTCCCCCATTATGGCCACTTTCTTGTTGTTCACAGCAGCGATCTTAGCATTCGTTTCCTCTTCAATTGCCTCCAAGTTGATCTCATTCTGCTCCATCTGCCGCAAACTGCACAGAGAGAAAAATATATCAAAGAAGGACATGGATAGGAAACAAAGAAACACACAGCTGGTTTTCAGAGGAAGGTACCTGTCCTGTTTTGTGCTGATTTTCTGCTCCAGTTGTCTCTTCTTGCCCTTCAGCTCAGACAGTTTCTTCTTCTTAGCACGAAGCTCATTATCACGGCGGTCCAGTTTAGCTTGTTGCTCACGAATGGCTGCCATCCGCTGATCAATGCTCTGCACCTGCCTCTCTGCTGCCTGTGAGCAAGACGTCAAATCATTATACTTATTTAGTTTATAACCCTTCCAATTTGTACTTTTTACAAGATTTAGAACAAGTAAAAGTGACTTATAGCATAAAAATGCTTACAAAAATACTTTTCAGGCTTTGAAGTGTTTTTTTTCCTTAATAAATGATTTATAAACACCAACATGTAATCTTTTAACCCTTGTGTGACCTTTTGGACATTTTTGTCCATTTCAATTTTTTTTTTTTTTTTGCCTGTGTGTATTTTTTTTGGAATTTCACCCCCATTTCCTTTAATAAATCTATTTTGCACTAGGTACAAAGACCTCAAGGACAAAAATGTCCTCATTGAAACGCATTAAAAGTGATATTTTTAATCACAGTGCTATGTAACTGTAAAATGATGCAATTTTTGTTAACAGACTTTCATTCTGTTGGCAAGGCTTCAAAATGTATTTATTTTTTTACATTTTACCAGATGGTGCCATTTTTTTTAGATTTGGCCAATAAAGCAAATACTCGTTTTATTTCTGTTTTCTGCTTCTGCATATTATAGAGCCAGCTGGATAAATAATGCAGCTATAATTGTGTGGGTGTGTTGATATGTATGTCAGATTGTGGTTAATATGCGTGTCATGAAAAAAAAAATTGTGTGTGTGCTTGTAATATTTGAAAGAGAAAAACTCTACTGCAAATCACAAATCTGACCACTGTGCGAACCAGTGTTTTGCTGGCATCTAATAGGGAAAATCTGGTACTGTGCCTGAACAAAATCTTACTGAAAGCTCATTTTTTGAGATATCAACCTCATATTTGGAACACAACTTGTTTAGATCTATGGCTTTGATTTTCTAGCAGGGTTCAACATATTTCATAAATTATATATTTTATATAAAATATTGTTCATAAAGCATTTTCATAAACCTCTATAACCTTTTTTTTTTTTTTACTACTACTCTTTTTCTACTTTTTGTTTTTCCTACTTTAACAATAATCTGCCATGGGTCTTCTTTAAAATGAGACCAAACTTAAGTATGTGCTCCGTAGCTTTAAATTTTTATGACATTTTTTTTGACATGGACATTTTTGTCCACTAAGAATCTACGTGTAACTTTTTTTATTAAGGGTTAAATTAAATAAATCAATATAGACTAACGTGCCCCAAGATTTAAATGCTAAAGCAGTAAAAGTGTGTCAGATGTGTGTCTCACCCTCAGCTGCTCCTCCAGATGGTGTCTCTCGTCTGCATCTATGGTCGTAGTGAGGAACTGTGAGGGTCGCAAGGCTGAGTTACTGGAGACCACGTTATTAGAGTAGTTGGACTTCTTCACATTGTACTTCTCCTCCGCGGTGTAGATCATCCTAATCTGAACCTCTTTGATCACCTGCCACAGAAAAACATTACAGATTTGTAGGGTTACAGATTGTAGGGCAGATTTTTTGTTAACCAAATTCAGCATTTTTTTTCCTAAATTCTATAAGCGGAATCTATAAGCAGAATCGGAATCAGAATTGATAAAATTTAAACAATACTCAACCCTAATAAAGCCACAGTAGAACTGTTCGTCTCTGAGCTACACAGCTGTTTTTAGTTCCTGAATGAATCCGCGTTTTGAAGGAATCATTTGAATCAATGATGCAAAGACCCATTCATACTGTTTACTGAATTCCTGAATGAATCAGCCATCTGAATGAATCAAATATATGAATAAAGGCATAAGATATTTACTGCCAACTGCTGGTAGTTTTAGTTTCTTATTTAGAGTATCATTTCATTTTAACGGATAGTTCATCCAAAAAATTAAATGTCAACATTTACTCAAACCTGAATGACTTGCTTTCTTTTGTGGAACATAAAAGAAGGTATTTTGAACTGTTGGTAACAAAGCTGTTTTGGTTGTTGGTGACCAGTTTCTCAAATTATCTTCATTTATGTTCCACACTTTTATGTTAAGCTGATGTGGCGTAAACATTTATGTGTAATAAATTTGTTGAATTAAGTAAAATATTTCTTTCTAAAGCTACTGTTTGTAATGTCTACTTATTACTTTATAATTTAACACAAAATAGCTTTAAATAATCTTTTAGGGTTATTTTCAAAGCCAAGAGTTTATTGCGATTTATTACATTAATTAATCGACACATCATGTAATTAATTAGATTAAAAAATGTAATCACTTTATAGCCCTACTGATAATATTTC
Organism: Labeo calbasu; assembly: GCA_019740295.1. Taxonomy (NCBI): domain Eukaryota; kingdom Metazoa; phylum Chordata; class Actinopteri; order Cypriniformes; family Cyprinidae; genus Labeo; species Labeo calbasu. The sequence continues at coordinate 51,863 of JAHKKF010525880.1, forward strand.
GGTCAGCTTCCCAGCTGAATGATGAAAGACCTACCATTTCGATCATGTTCTTGGTCTTCTCCGTTCCTATAGGCACGTCATTGACTTTGTACTGATAGCATAAGTAACTCATGACCTCCTCAGGAGCATCAAACAGCTCACGCAAATATGAGAAGAAGCCATAACGCCTGACAAAGGAAATAAAAACGATTTTTAAAATGTACTACAAAAATCCACTGAATAAGACGTCTTGATAGTGGTCAAGTGGAGGTTGTTACTTAAGAGTGTCGAGAGGTCGTGATGGTGGTCGTCTAGAGCAAGACTCCGCTGGAGCGATGATGCTGTTAACTCGCAGCTTCTGTGTGTCTCGCACCTGAGAAAACATGTTAATCATTCTATTGTTTTATTGCATTGTACTGTTTATTGTTATAAAATAACACGAATTAAATATAATCCAAATAAAAACCTGAAACAAAAGCTCTGAGGTGCATCTAGACGTGACACATTTTCGTAACAGGACTTCAAACATTACCATATAAACTGAACTGAAATTGTTCATATAATATTTATATGGATCTCACATGCTGTAATCAGCTTTTACCCTTCACTGACCATTTGTCTAAATTGAGGGGAAAAAAAGTGTCATCAAGTACTACACGCAGAGCTCTCACCTCTGTCATGAACTTCTCCATGTCGTCCTGTCTCTGAAAGACGAAGGCTTTTAAGTCATTGAGAGGAATGTGGCTCTCAACGTATTTTGCGTGCCGAGCATCACGGACGTTTATCTGGCAAAAAAAAAGAGAAGATCAAATCAATCTGCTTGAACGCCCATTTCCAAGAATTCAGCAACTTGTGTTTGTAGCTGTGCTCTCACCACCAGCATCATGGGCTCATAGACATTGCCTTCAAAACGTTCACGGTTATTCCTCAGCCACATGAGGGCGGTGTAGGTGTCACGGAAACGGGTGCGCAGTTTATCCTCTTTTACCTTCATCATGTCCTCCAGACTCCTCAGACGATTCTGCAAACCTTCAAAAGAACAACCAACAAAACAAATGTGAATACAAGCCTTCACATAGTGAATTATCGATATGTTAAAACAGAGTGATTTCTTCACAACAGGCAAAAAATAAATAAATAAATAAATCAGGGCTCGACATTAAGCCTTGACATTTGCAATAGTCTCATCACTGCTCTATGAGGTCTTACTTTAATCAGCATATTTGTAATATTTGTAGGATAATTTTCAACTTTATGAAGGGCAATATTTTCCTAACCTTACTTTGTAACATGAATTAACATGCATAGGCAAAACAACTGATTAAAAAAAAAAAATTCTGATTTTTTTTTAACCAAACTGTGCATAAAGATGAGTCTCAATTATGTTATAACAGAATTTTATATAATTTTTCTTTATGCAAAATGTGTGTAAAATAACACATGAACAGGTTTTCTCATTTTATACATTGTATCTATAAACTAAATCTAATTTGCCTATTAATGTGTTTTTGGGGCAACATATAATGAAAAATAAAGTGTAATAATGGGAGTAATAATTGACAAGATTTTCATAATAATACATAATATTTCAGAGGAATACTGAAATATAATTTTTTTCCCTATTCATTTGTTGTGTCTCCCAAAATGCACAATAAACATGCTTTTAGTCCGTGTCCTCATACGAGGACATGTATGATATCAGCGACTGTTTCGTAACAGAAAGTCATAGTTTGATTTAAAACCCCATAATTTCCTGAGATGTTGATTTATGACACAGTTTAAAAAAATTCGTCAGATTTACATGACAATTACAAAATATTATCATATTTCCATAAGTGTATCACTAAATGTTAGACATTTTGAAGACCAAAGAGTGGTCATGGTGACACCTCCAAACATTTAGTATCTCTGAAAATCCCTGAATGTGCTCTGTATAGAACATCCAGACTTAAAGATGTGATGTACAATCTCAGAGAAATTCACTAAAATATACTGTATATTAAATGTTGTCAAAAAAATTAAAATATTTACATATTAATATTAAAATCTTGTACGAGCCTCAACTGACTTAACCTTGATACTGTCCATTATCAGTCACTGTTTACACTAAAAGTAATAAAATCAGAATTATTCTTAGGGGTGGGGAAAAATAAATAAATAAAAATCGATTCACGTTTGAATCGCAATTTAGTCTTCTAGTGATTCGCATCGATTCACAAATTCAAAAAATCGATTTTCTAGTTAATATAACAATAATACCCTAGACTTAATAATAACAACATGATGTTGTCGGAAAAACAGCAACAACAATGGAGGAAGAAAAACATACATCCTGCCCCATTTTCAGCAACAGCAAGTACTTATTGATCTTTTGTTATTATGGGAAATAGGGATGCACCCGAATCCATATTCGCAAAGGCACGGAAAACAAAAAAAGTGTTCTATGGAGCAACTAAACGGACATGGTTTGCAGCTTAGCGGTAGCTTGTTACATGAGAGTGCATACAGTTTCTCTTACCACATAAACAGAGTAAGGAGAGGTGACTAATAGGTCATTGGTGAATGATTTGCAGATCCTGTGCAAATCTGACAAACATCTTATGTTGTAAAATGTGTGGTAAGTACTGCAGCTCCGTAATATGCACTAAGAAAGTGCGATCGCAAATCTCGAAAGTGAAAGTAAAAAGCGAGTACTATTAACGGCTACCTGATGCCCACGATTTGTATACAGGATAATTAACCAACATCATAACTGTGAGAGAAAGCATTGAAATTTACTTTTAACCTCCCATCTAATATTTATTCCATTTAGGGGTTCTGTAGTAAATGTCATTTCCTTTCCAAACACGGAACTGAGATTCTGGCACATCCCACATGGGACGTGTAAAATATGTTTGATTTTTTAGGAAGATAATAGTTATACTGATTTCTTGAGTCAAGAATACCCATACTATG
>JAHKKF010525883.1:0-11936 GCA_019740295.1 Labeo calbasu
ATAAGGGTCTGTAGCCTACCTAGAAATAAAACAGCCAGTGAAAGATGCAGTTTTCTTATTTATTTAGAAATACTCAACAATGTTCAACATTTAAAAAAAAAAGGAAAATAAATAATTATTTAATTGAGCCTGCCCATATGGCCACTTTTGTTTCCATGCCAATCCAGAAAGCAGACTGTAACATTCTGTGATGATGTCATCACCCACTCAGAATCATAACATTTGCATTTCAGTTTTTAATTATTATATATAAAAAGGATTACTGTTAATGTTTGCATCCTTGAAGAATTCAGTGGGTCAGGTGGTTTTCTTTGAGTATGTTGACATAACAGCATCTCTCATTTCCACTCTCCACATGACAAGGCAGATTCAATCACAGTGATTTGCTCTATAATAGCTTGTTTGATTCCGTCTCTTTGATACAGAGCGACTCTATTGACAACATAGTGACTGACATATAGTTCTGTTACCTATAATCTTACACAGTTGTTCAATACAATGCACTGTACACATTCCTAGTTTCAAAAGAACTGAGCTTGTGAGGTTTTGTAGTCATTTTGTAGTCAGTTTTCTTCCAGAAGACAGCTAGCTGTCACATTTTTCCACTCACATCAATCAATGTATCATTTCAGTGGATATTTGGCAACAAAAAGTACCAAAAACGTACCAACACTGTTCCACTGTTTTTTTAAGAACAACATAATTTTTTAAATATGAAATACTAATGTTTAAAATGGCAAAATCTGCATCACATATGTCATTAAAATTTACTATACGCGATGGTATTCCAGTGGTATTTAATAATAAAAATACTTATAAAACACAAATATATTAAACAAAATAAAACAAGAAAAAGCAACAAATTAAAGTTTTACTATTTGAGACCATTATTCTGGCCACCACAAATTAATTAAAAACAAAATGAGAATTTTAAAAATAATTTTAAAGAACTGAAAAAAAATGTATGTATAAATTATCTATATTATTGACTTGATATACTGTATATTGGTTTCATAGTGATTATATATATAGCTATGGCGAGACCTCTAGGAGAAATAAAGGAAAAATAAATAAATAATAAAAAGTTACTTAATTAACATCCTTGATAATTTAATTTAATTTAATTTAATTTAATTTTCGTACATAGGCTGCATGCAATCACATTCAATGGCCACTAGGCCTTTTTTATTCAATTTAAAAAAAAAAACATTAAAATTAAGTAAAAAGTAATAGTAACATTTTTTCAAATAATAATAATAATAAACTAATATATATATATATATATATATAGCAATAAATAATATAACAACATAACAAAATAATATTAAATATAGTGAACCGTTTAATTTTTATCCAAATTCTGAAAAATTATTATATACACCACCAGTCAAAAGTTTTTGAAAAGTAAGATTTTAATGTTTTTTAAAGAATTCTCTTCTGCTCACCAAGCTTGCATTTTATTTTATTTATTATTTTATTTTATTTATTTAATTTTATTTTCGTATTTTGTATTGATGCATGCAATCAAATTCTATGGCCACTAGGCCTTTTACTAATGTTTTTAATCTTTAATGTTTTTTAACTTTTTAAAAGAATTATCCTCTGCTCACCAAGCTTGCATTTTATTTTATTTTATTCTATTTTGTTTTATTTTATTTTATTTTTTTATTTTTGTAGGTTGTATTGGCCTTTTACTAAATTAAAAACAGCGATTAAAGTTAAATAAAAAGTAATAATAACATTTTTTTTCAAATAATAATAAACTAATAAATATATAGCAATAAATAATAAATAATATAACAATATAACAAAATAATATTACATTTTTTATTCAAATTTAAAAAAGAAATATTATATATACACTACCAGTCAAAATGTTTTTCTAAAGAATTCTTTTCTGCTCACCAAGCCTGCATTTTTTTTAATTTATATTCGTAAATAGGCTGTATTGATGTATGCAATCACATTGAATGGCCACTAGGTGGCGACGTAACATTACGAGAATCTCTTGATCCCTCAAACAGATTGTTGCAGCATCTGAGTTCAGCTCTCTGACAGCAACTGTTCATGTAAAATCCTGCCAATTAGAAAATACAAAACAGGACAGTTCAATTTGTTCAGCCAGTTTGTTTAGTCAACTGTCCAATGCCGAATTGCTGATCTATAAAAATGAGCAAGAAAAGGGGGAGGAAAAAAAGGAAAAGACAAGACGGTACATCGCATTGCTGAAATCAGCGTGTGCCTGTGACCCCACAGATGGCAGAGGGAGGGTGGAAGTGAGTTTGTCTCCTTCACCGGAGTGATCAATTAAACCCATCCAACCCACAATGCCTGCCTCCTCCAGTATTGACTCATCTGGACTGTCACACACACACACAAACACACAGATTATTGGCTGACACACATAAACTGATAAAATTATGATCCAGATCCATTTTGTCACTATTTTATTGTGCAAAACCAGAACATATATGGTCAAAGAGAAACTCAGAACATCAATCCGCAAAGAGCTTTACGTGTACATGCATGTGTGTGACACTGATTGCGTGAGATGAGTCATAGTTTCTATGATTGGCCACTTTTCATCAGCACTCTCTGCCTCTTTCTGTCTCTTTCATCCTCTCTTACTCATAGACAGACACATAAACACATTTAAAGCAAGAAAAAAGCCGCGTTTGAGACCGAAAGAACATGCACCATGTTGAAAGAGGAGGACCGTAAAGCAGCAGACAAAGAGAGAGACAAGTGAATGATTACAGGGCCTAGGATGGATGAAATTACAGACATGGATGAACAAACAGCACTTATTTGCTGCTGTTTCTCTCTCTCTTTTGCTCTCCATAGCTCATTCGCTTTCGCTCTCGGATAAATTTAAAGGGGATTTGATGGATTCCCTTTTAAATGTACAATATAAACACTGTATATATTGGATGAAAGCTGGAGGGAGGAACTGACTGGCAGGATGGGGGAAATGATCTTAACCATTAAAAGTGTTGCCAGTAAAGATGAGTGACTCACTCACATGATCTAACCAGTGCTGCTGTAACAGGGTGGACAGTGAAAATCTTGTTGTCTTGTTTTATCTTAATTTTTTAAGGATCTTTACTTACAAATGTGCATTGAAACAACACAGCTGGAGTGCCTTCTTACATGCAAAACGTAAGAAAATTCACAATGTTATCTCTTTAACCCTATAAAGCGAGTTTTGTTTGATAGATACATTTCTAAGGCATCTACATGATCAGTATGATCAAACCTCTTTAGTACACAATATAAAATACATGCTTTTTTCTTCTGATTGATAGTTTAAACATTGGTCAAAGTATAGCAATAGCAAAGTAAACGTAAGGGTAAATAATACTGTTAGTAATATTTCATTATGAACACTTACTGAAGCAACGTACCCACCTTTTTCTTCAACGCGAAAGTAAGCCTATGGCTGAGACTTCCGGTTTATTAGACGCCATAGGAAAATAACTAGAAGAATAACAACGTGCAGTAAACGGTAAAACTGTTTGCATTACAAACCAGTTTGTTCATAATTAAGATAATACATTAAAATAATACGGTAAGACAAACATATTTGCAATATCAAACAGCAAAACGAGCTGTTTTGTGGGGTTTAAAAAAACAGGAGGTGATGAGACCGGAAGCCACACCCATAAAATTTACAAATGGCCACGCCTATTCTTACAGGGAAAAAAAGGTGGATAGGTTTACTTGATTTATTAAAAATATTCATGTTAAAATGTGATATTATACATCAGGCTTTTGAGAAGCATTTATTTGTTTATCTCTTAATTATAATTGTATTGCATTGTATTATATGTTTTTCCCACACAATAAAAAACTACAGAGATTTGATCATAAAACTAAGCATTTAATTATAATTATTTTCTTTAAACATCATCAAGACATGTTATTAGGAGGTACAGAGTGTTGGTGGCATTTATGTGCATTTTATATATCTGTTGTACTGTTATAAAGATCTCATTGATTTACATTACAAGCTTTTTGGCCACATAAATATCAGTAACAGCACCAAGTTGGATTGTTTGCTATCATATTAAATAGTGTATGAATATGGAGCTCGTTTTTGTTTTCCTCCTCAAGTATGAGCTCCATATCCTTACAGTTCAATACATAATTATCCATATAAGCATGACCTATTAAATATGATACAAACAATAATACATGCATAAAAAAAACATTTTCTAAATTTGTTTGCAGGTTTAATGAAGTCCTCTAATTCAAAAAAATGATATTAAATTATATTAATAATATTAAATCTAGAGCAAACTGAGACTTTGAATTTGTCTCCTATACAGTTTCAGATGAGATCAACAATGTGTACATACAAAAGTCTATAATAAAACGTAAGGGAATTTAATAGGACATTTCTCATTTCATTCTTCCAAAACCAAGCAATCTAAATTAAATTCTCACTATGTTTTATTTCTACAAATAAAGTGTAGGAGAAATATATTTAAAGTTACATGAAACACAGCTGAAGGAAAGTCTGAGCGATGCAATTTGACCTTGTTTTTAGAAATGATAAAGAAACTAAAATGAATTTTTGAATCAATCCATCGATGTTTGACTATCTGATAGTTTAGTCTCAAATTGAATTCAGCTTGATTAAACCAAATTCGAAGGTAAAATCCTTGAAGGGATCCTGTTTGAAAAAGACTTTTTTAGATCAATGCAGCAAAAGCATGAGTAGGTTTATTCCTAAAATGTATAAAACATAAATTAAAACATTTCAAATAATTCACATGTCTAAGAAGAGACAGTCTTAAAAATAAAGCTTCCAAAAAGGGGTTTTCACATCAGCGATGCCATAGAAATACCATTTTTGGTTCCCCAAAGCACCTTTCTGTGAACAGTTCCTAAAGAACCTTTTTTCACTTAAATAGAACCTTTTGAAGAATCAAAAGGTTCCGTAGAAGTAAAGGTTCTTTATGGAATCATACGGTGCCAATAAAGAATTTTTATTTTTAAAAATGTTGTGTTTTGAACAGGAACATCTCATGTGTGCATCTCATTATTTTAGCTCTAATTAAGAAGCATCTTAATCATCAAATAATATAAGCTCTCATGTTCATTAAATCAGCATGAACACTCTTTCAGATATCAAGTGAATAGTTGCCAACCTCTTCTACTTGATCTTCCTCATCACTGACCATCAAACTAATCACTGCTCTTCCCTCTCTCATCTCCTGTCCTTTTCCTCTCGATTATCAGTATCCTTCTCCCCTCCTACTCTCATCTTCACACATGTCTATGAGATATGCAGGGAGTATGAAGCATTCTGGCACTCTGCTGTGAGAAAAGGTGAGGAGTGTGCAAGGTGTGATGGAGCGGAAATGGGGGAAAAACAATTCCTCTGACAAAGAGGGATGAAGAAGAAAGCTGTATTTTTAATTTTATTGGTTATATATATACACACACACCCTTAAAATAACAGTTCATTTTTGGCTTTGATGGAGACCCTTGAACATCCATGGAACCTTTCAAACGCAAACGTTTCTTTATAGTCAAAAAATGTTCTTTAGATTTTTAAGAACTGTTCACTGAAAGGTTCTTTGGGGAACCAAAAATGGTTCTTCTATGCCATCACTGCAAAAACACCCTTTTGGAACCTTTATTTTTAAGAGTGACATATTGGAAAAAGGTTCTTTAGATTTTTAAAATGTTGTTTTAAGAACTAAAATTAATTTAAGAACTGTTCACTAAAAGGTTCTTTGGGGAACCCCAAAAAACACCCCTTTGGTGCCTTTATTTTTAAGAGTGTATAGGCATACATATTTAGGAAATGCAAAATGTAAATACATGCATGCATAAATACACATATAAAGAAAGAAATTATGCTTTAATTCAGCAAGGATGCATTAAATTGATCTAAAGTGACATTTTCACTTTCTGTTCATCATGGTTTTTACAAACATTAATATTAGCAGCACTGTTGTTTTAAATATTGATAACAATAATGCATATTTATTGAGCATCAAATCAACATATTAGAATGATTTTTGAAGGATCATGTGACACTGAAGACTGGAGTAATGATGCTGGAAATTCAGCTTTGTATCACAGGAATAAACTACACTGTTCACAATAATGCTTTTTAATATATATTTTAATATGAATATGAACTTTTAACATGAATATTGGCAGATCATCTGATCAGTGAATGATACCATCATGCAGTAGCTTACAAAATAAATAATTTGCATTTAACACATTGTTTGAATTTTTTCTCCGAAATAAACAGAAAAGCATGTTAAGGTGCCACTTTGTGTATAAATGAAAAAGGCTTACTATTAGGAAAGTGATGTTTCTACATACTGCTTAGCTGTAAGCATAAGCCACAATATTTTTTCAGATTCTTCTGACTGTGTATATTAAAACTGCCACAACTTTTGAATAAGAAAGGGAGATTTAAACGGAACTTTAAACTTTTAAAAGGTTCTTTATTAACAATCTATGGTTCCATGATGAACATTCTATTCCAAAATATGTTTTTTATTGTGAAAGAAGATTCTTTAGATAATTCAAATGCTTTTCACACAAAGAAAAAATGGATCTTTTAAGAACTGTTCACTCAAAGGTTCTTTGGGGAACCAAAATGGTTCTTAAACAAAACACGTTTGGAACCTTTATTTCTAATAGTGTAGATTAAGAAAATTAAGACACAATTTACTTTCAATAGTCTTTCAGACTGTAAGAATTCAAAGTGCAAAGTATTCCAAGATTATAAACAATTATGTTCATTCATACATATATATATATATATATATATATATATATATTCAGATGCCACCTTCTCCTTTTCCCCCGCTCACTGTCTGCTGCTTTCCTCCTCATTCTTTCACTCAATCTTAGTTGGGAACCTGGGATTCCTTTATTGTTTGAACAGGGTCCTCACATCAAGGCCATGCCTTTAGCTAGGGGCTGTTGCCCTCTGACCTTTCCTGCATTAGGTATGTGCAGCGAGACCTCAAAGAGCTGGAATTCGTCTGAAGTCAAACCTGTGCGCTAACACACAAGGGAAGTACACACACACACACACACACACACCATGGAGGACCACCGAGGGGCCGGGAAAATGTTGAAAACAACATGTTCAGGAACTCTCTTCATCACACATCACGCATGCAGAAAAACAAGGGACCTCCTCCATGTGCTGAACTCACCACCTCACACAAAAACACTGTGATGGACGCTGGGTTTTTGTTGCGTTTTAAGAAAACGTAATTCTTGTTGACTTTTTTCAACACACCACTTGCATGATTGGATGAAAAAATAACAATTTTCTCAGTAGAAACAGGAGAACATGGAGGAACAGGGTATGACCAGCGTCCATCTATCATGGGACATTTTAATAAAAGCAATGATTAATTACTTACAGGTCGTTGGTTATTCTTAGCTATCACTGTGGGTTCTTATTCTCCTCATCCTCACATCATCTAGGGGGTTTTGGTATTTAGAAATGAAAAATCTTACATTATCTTACTGTCATTTAGATCCTAAATGATCTTAATCATAATGTTTGATATCACAAAATTGAGTAATATATTTTTACGAAAGAATCAGGTATGCTTTGTTCACTTAAGAAGTGAAGACTGGCTTTTCATTTTAGTGGAAAATGATTTTTTACATATATATTTCAGTTGTTTCAATTGTTTTAATGTGCTGTAATATTCTCTAAACATTCTGGAAGTTCAAAAGGTTGTGTTTGATAAATGCATTTTGAAAACAAATGTTCTTTAATCTTTATTTTCATCTGAAGTGTAGCAAAGATCACAGTTTTTATCAAGTTCTTGAGGAGGTTATATGGTTCTTGTAAGGTTTTAACAGATCTTGATGTCACATTATTGGTTATTCAGATCAGAATAATGTTTTTTAAACTCTTTAAACCACCAGTAGATGGTTTTATGAAGTATTAGAAAATGAAAATATTATTTGTGGAACTAAAAAAGTTAGTCCTGTGTTCTCCTCCCACATGCATTTTGTTTCTTATTGATTGCTACTTTTATTTTAATGATAACATAAAAAAATCCCTTTACAGCACATACTTTTGTATAAGGTGAATACTTGTTACTTGATGTGATAAACACACAGATTTTTTCAAATGTTAAAAGCTGCTGTAATCTTGTAATATTATTTGTGAAACTAAAAAAGTTAGTCATGCATTTTGTTTCTTATTGATTGCAACTTTTATTTTAATGGTCATTTAAACTAAAAAAACACTTTTGTATAAGGTGAATACTTGTTACTTGATGTGATAAACATATTTTTTAAAATGTTAAAAGCTACTGTAATCTTGTAAAAACATAATTGTTGATCAAAGGAAATTAACAAAATGGATAGCAATTTCCTGTAACTATTAAAATGTTAAACTTTACAGAAATAGCTAAAATTGTAGCAAATGTTTCTTTTAAATTCAAACTTTGTGGTAATTTGGTTTCCTAACAATTAGTTTATCTTTTTAAAAGAAATGTGTAATTATTTAAATTATTTTAGTTATCCAAGTCCATAAGGCTTTGAAATGGTTGAACATAAAACTAATGTTCATATAAACACAAATGAATCTGAAATAAAATATGAATATTTAACAAATAAAATATTTTCATCAACAAATAAAACACTCTTTTGCTCTTCTGTGGGAGGCTACTGTGTTATTTTGTCTTTTATTCGTTTAATCATCATTTTCAAAACACCTAAATTTAGTAATTCGATCAAATAAAACTATGGTCGCTTACACAAATATTATTTTTCGTTTTTGCAAGGATGAAACAAGCAAATCAAAACGGATGTAACAACATACTGTTAAAACATACGGATAGACTGACAAGTAAACAACAGCCTGAAGATATCAGTCTAATTATGAACCTAAACGTTTTATCACTTTTCCTATTATTTGTACGATTTAAAGCGATTTTCCGTTTTCAGCACAATTTGGTTATTTTTTTAAACTTCCGTTTACACGCTTCAGCGCCTTACAATTCCCTGCTAAACTGCATATGAACATCCAAAACGCGTGGAATATCTAACAAACAGTTACAAATCAACGAAAAAATCGGTTGCCTTTCCATATGATGTCGAATAAATAAATCGCGCTTGGTTTTCAAAGATGTGACAACAAATGAGCACTTTACATAGACACGCCTCTTCCGAACACACACACACACACACACTCTCTCTCTCTCACACACACACACACATACCGAGGAATGTCAGACATCTCTGTGACCTTTAATCGCTTTTAAAGATGAGCTCCAATAGTTTTAGATGAATGAAGCGTCAGTTTTATGTCTCAATAGGGGTCATTCATAAATTTAGTTGTTAAAAGGGAAAGAATAGGAATAACTTAATAACGTGGATGTTCGTAAAAGCCATTACGGAAGTTAACAAATGCATCCAAATGTGGGGATCGTCATAAAACTCGTTGTAAAAACTTATGAACTTACTTTAACAAAAGTAACAAAAAAATATAGTGAATAAATGTTTGGTGTTATTATTTATTTACAGCTTAAAATTAATAACAAACAAAAAACAAGTATATCTTGCTTGTTTGTTTTTTGTGTGTAATGTCATTTAAAATTTCATTTTGTTTCTTTGTAGACAGTTTTAATGACTTGTAAACATGTCAAAAAGGTGATATAGTGTTTACATGGATGACTGAGGTGAATCTTTGCTGTTTTAAAATTATATTTGACAGGATATTACCAAACTATCTTTCATAGATCTGGTCAAATTAATTATAGAAACATTTTTAGACATGTTTGTGTTTGAATACATTAAGATGCAAACATCTTAATAAACATTATCTTTTAAACATGTTATTTGTATTCTTAATGTGAGAATTTTGATTTTTATAGTGAGTTGAAATATTTATTCAGACACATTTAGCATTTCTCACATTATCACAGTTTATTCACTAGAGTTTAGAAAAAGTCAATAAAATATGGCAAGGACAGTTAAACTGTGTCAGGACAAATTCATCTTGATAATCGAATTACAGTCAAACCAAAATGTATTCAGTCACATTATCACAGTTCATTCTGTATAGTTTAGAAAGTGGTACTCAAGAGCTAAACTGTGTCAGAACAAATTCATCGTGATAATGTCAGATAGCTTTGATAGAAAGGTATGTAACAAAACATAATTTTTTTTATCAGTTTTACTGGCAGTCCACTGTATGAAGAATTTTTGGGTATAATATGTCACAATTTACTTTATTTTGCTATACATAAATGAACTATAGTGTCCTAAAAAGGTGAAAAATTATATCTGGTGTCTGAATAATTTTTGGTTTGATTGTATAAGAAAATGTAATGCTTTAATCAAGGTTAAAATTTCTTTTGGCTTTAGATATCTTTAGATGTTTTATTTTTCATCTTAGAAAAGGCATCCAAAAATGATTCATTAATACTAAAATAGCAATAAACAAAACAAGACGAACACACAAGCAAACACCAAAAATCCATTACATTTATTGATCCGGCAACGATCAATCAGTTCATCTGTGACGTCACCAAACGGCCATCTTTTGTTCATTCTGCAGATTTTCGCTCTGCTAGGCAGCAGAGACACTGATACCGCGAGCCTGTAGGCTGAATAGCAGGTATGTAGTGGGATCTGGGTGGTATGTACGGAGCGGAGCAGTGGCCTGGCGCCACATGGATATGCGTGAAACCTGAGACCCTGAGCAGTGGCTCTGAACTCTGACATCTGGGAATTCTGTGGATGCTGACCTCTGCGGGTCAGAGGTCACCCGGGGGTCCACCAGTTTCCTTTCTGAGAGAGCAAGACGGAGAACGAGGGGCGAGTGGGGGTTTGTGAGGAAACCATAAGAGGGGTTATTGACTAAGAGAGGAAAGAGGAAGGTTGATGATGCCCTAGCCCACATCTGGCAATAATGGTGGATTTCTTATTATTTACATTTCCATTCAAGAAAGCATTTCCGGCACCTTGGTGAAAAGAGAGATTGAGTGTCCTGTGAGACACACATCTGCAAGAGTTGAGGTGATTGAACAGTCATGACGGTTTGATTCACAGAGCGTTTACTCAGTTTCGGATACCAATAAACGTGACGCAGATGGGGAAAGATTGTCATAATACAATTATAATACAATTATTAAAATATATTTTTTATGTAAGCATCTTTTAAAACAATGACATGTTCTGGCTGAAATATAAATACATAGATTAATGACAACATTAATATGGTAACAGCTTACAATAAGGATCATTATAGTTGGTTAACATGAACTAATAATGAAAAATACTTTTATACATTATATTAAAAGCATTTATGAATCTTAGTTAAGGTTAATTTCAACATTTTGCATACATCAGTAAAATTAAAAGTTGTATCTATTAATATTAATGAACCTGAGCTAACATCGACTAACACTATACAATTGTATTTTTATGACCTACATCTATTTATATATATATTGTCTATATATATATATATAAATAAATGACAACATTAAAATGGTAACTGCTTACAATAAAGTTCATTATACTTAATTACATTTTAGTTAGCATGAACTAATAATGAAAAATACTTTATACATTTTATTAAAAGGATTTATTAATCTTAAAGGTTAATTTCAACATTTTGCATATATAACTAACAATAAACAACTGTATTTTTATTACCTACATCTATCTATCTATCTATCTATCTATGAAATATAAATAGATATATAAATGACAACATTAAAATGGTAACTGCTTACAATAAAGTTCATTATACTTAATTACATTTTAGTTAGCATGAACTAATAAGGAAAAATACTTTATACATTTTATTAAAAGCATTTATTAATCTTAAAGGTTAATTTCAACATTTTGCATACATAACTAACAATAAACAACTGTATTTTTATTACCTACATCTATCTATCTATCTATCTATCTAT
>JAHKKF010525884.1:2861-14711 GCA_019740295.1 Labeo calbasu
AATTATCCCTTTAATTTATTCTGTGAGAGGAAGTTGTCAGTATAGAGAGGTTATTGAGATAAAGTACATTGTTTTTAGCAGGTCATGTGATCACAGCATGGCAGGCTCCATGATGCGACCTGCTACACGTGCATTATGGGAGTTTTTATTAGGCTCGTGATATGTCTGAGGTCTTCATCTCATGAGTGCACGTGATTTTAAAATGCATTTCAGAGGTACTGTTCATTTTGTTCAATGTAAAACTTTTTTTTAAAGAGGTCATCGGATGCAAAATTCACTATTACTTGTTGTTTGAACATAAATGTGTGTTGGCAGTGTGTGTACACATCCACCCTACAATGATAAAAATCCACCCAGTGGTATTTTTTAATCTCTATAAATGATATGATATATTCTCTGATTCTTGGCTGTGACGTCACACAGATCTAGGCCGCTCCCACGGTAGTTGATTTACATTGCCATCTTACCTTAGACCCGCCCTGAGTGAGCTGTGAACAGTCCGCCATTGTTTCAATGCTGGAGCAGGGACGTAGACAAGAATGGCTCCTAAGCAATTGAGGTGTTCTGTTGTTGGATGTAATAATGAACATAGCAGTCGCCATTTACTCCCGACATCTGAGCCGCTGTAAGGAATTGAGCCTCCCGATCTACTCAAATGCATTTATGTTTGTGCGAATCAGTGTGATCCAGCTTCACCTACAGAAGAAGTGAGTATAAGGTTTTTAAATGCATATTTGCAAATCGCCTTTTTAATAATGTGCTAGTTAGAAAGTTTCGTTGCTAAATGTGGTTAAAGTAAACAGTTCGGCTCATCATCCCACAGAAGAGAGGGACGGGGCGAGCAGAGCTCATTAGCCTTTAAAAGGACAATGCAACAAAGCATTGCTGTGTGTGGAGCTGATTTTGACAAGGTAAAAAGGGTGTTGTTTTACACTACCATTGAGAAATTTTACCCAAAGTATGTTGTAGACTTTTCATTAAGAACCTAAAGAATCATACTAGCTTGTGGAAAATGGACATCCAATGACCTCTTTAAGGTTACTTTTAACCTCATTACCTTTAACTTCAATGATGTGAAACAGGATTCCTGTGTGTTTAACTGACTTAGTAATCGATTCGGTGCAGCACAGATTGTACATCATTGGAAGAAGATCATTCTGTCACCATGAAGGTTTGGAGCTTTACAGAGTTGCTGTGGCCCCCGAAATCCAATAAACTCATTTCACTCCACTTGATGTCCTCAGGGGGATGCAAACCTCATGGCATATACCTGAAACTCTGAAAATCATATGTGTGTAATACCTAAAACTAATACCGACCTGAGTCAGCTGTAAATCCTTACTTTAGGGAGACTCATTTGAACATAAACTGTTTAAGACCTTATATCGGACTTGAAATCAGACGCAAATGTAAACACACCTACATCAGCAGGGGTGCAGCATTTATCATATTTACATTAGGATTAGCTGAATTTTAAAGTGACAAATAATATAATATACACAGCTGTCTAGAGGTACAATATTTTACAATATTTTTACAATTTAAAATTTTAAAACGTCATTTATTTTTGTGATGTTAAAGCTGAATTTTTAGCAGCCATTATTCCAGTGTCACATGATCCTTCAGAAATCATTCTAATATGCTGATTTGCTGATCAAGAAACATTTCTTATTACTATCAATGTTGAAAACAGTTGTGATGCTTAATGTGGAAACCTTTAATTTTTAATGAATAGGTTAAAAACAGCATATTTTAGAAATATAAATCTTTAGTAACATTATAAATGTTTTTACTGTCACTTTTGATCAGTTGTATGCATCCTTGCTGAATAAAAGTATTAATTTCTTTCTTTTTTATTCATACTAACCCCATCGTAAACTTTTGAATGGTAGTACGTTATAGTTTACACTTTACGCACAGCACAAATTACATTAAATGCTGATTTTTTAAAAATAATTTATGTATTTATGTTTTTATTATTAAAAATGGCTGTAGGTTTTTAGATTGAGAACAAATGAGAGTTAAAGCTTTCAGCAGGCATCAGGTAAAGCTGTCTACTGTTCATGGTAAACATAAGTTTGCTTGAGCTCCTCTTGTTTAGATGGGAAAAGGATCACAAATCACGGTTTGTTCTGTCAGAAAACAATAGTGAATATTCAGATCTGTCATTTCACATTCACCTGTGATCAGATTGTCAGTGCATACTGGCAATGCAGTGGCATTCGTCTGACAACAAAAATGGCTTTGCAGTCCTGTTGTGAGGAATGGCTAAATAAAAGTATGGAAGAATGCTATTTTGCAAAGTCTTTGAGTGAAGCATGTTTTGTCTCTCTTTTCAAGGAATCAAAGTGATCGGTGGTGTGAAAGAACTAACAGGAGAGGAATATGGCGTTTATGTGAAAAGGATCTTACCTGGTGGCCTTGCTTCCAGTGATGGTAAGTTTTCTAATAGATTTTTTTTTATCACAGTTTACCTTAACATTTATCCATGTAGTCTCCTAAAATTCATAAATAATGGTCAATTTATGGTCTCTCAGACCTCAGACGAGTATGAATTTTCATGCTGGTTTGGTGCTGGTCCAGCTGTCAGACTATCATAATCACTTTGTTACAAGCAAAACGTAGCTAGTCAGTCTAGTCATCCAGCATGGGAAGTTGAAATCTGCTCTGACCAGTGAGTTTAATTAAATTGCTCTGATCCACATTATATTCAGCAGCTTTGCTAATGAACAAAATGAATCAATCTTGTTATTATCAATCAAACCATCTACTGTGGCATCTGGAGATAAGCTTCACATTTACACTGAAATCTGTTGAAGTATAACAGCCACATAACCTGAATCTTTAGACACAAATTTATAAAGGAAACTGTGTCAGTGCAGCTGTTTACATTTCTGTCTGTCTCAGTGCGTATACCTCTGCTTAAGTCTCTCACGTGTGAAGGGGAGTTTAGCGTCATCCCTGTGCTTAGAGTTAATGCCCCTGACGGACTGGAATTAGAGTCTGTCTCCCATTCTGCTGCTGCCGTGCACGGGGTATATGAGAGCTTATATGGGCGCATGCGCTCTGAGGGGGCTTTGCTTGTTTTTAGCCCCGCTCATACCATTGCTGTCAGCGCACCATTCAGAGAAGTCAGCAAGCTTCTTTGGTTTGGTGGAAAGACAAATCAAGCTTGCTGGTGTTTACCTGGCAGACAGATATTCTGAGGGAATCGAGACAGCTTTTTAAAAGTGCCGATTAATCCAGGGTGACTGTAAAATCGGACACAGGACAGGTGATATTTGGCTGAAGTGAAGTGAGTAGGACATAGGTGACCCCTTTGAGACTCTACAGCTTGTTCCTTTCCGGATTTGATTTGTTCTGACAAGATATCTCTGAAGTCATGGTAGATGAGGTCGATAAGACGTAACCCTGACCTACATTGTAGAGAGATGTAATTAATATGTCTTGTGGAAATAAAAAATATTGAGAGCTGAATGCTGTCTCTTCTACTACTACAGCTTGCTAGAACACATGAGGAGTCACTAAATTATGGCACTAAATAGTAAAGCTGTGAGACACTATTATGTTGAGGAACATTAAGTTTATGGTCATAGGCGACAGAATCAACAGCATTGAAGTTTACAGCACAGTCACCTTGAAATTACCTTAGCGTGACAAAAATATCTAGGCCCTATTTCATTTATTTAGGTTATCAGCATTAGCTCTTTATGTTCGTAGTTCTTAAAGGATTAGTTTACTTCAAGAAAAAAAAATCCTGATAATTTACTAACCCCCATGTCATTCAAGATGTTCATGTCTTTCTTTCTTCATTCGCAAAGAAATGAAGGTTTTTGAGGAAAACATTCCAGGATTTTTCTCCATATAGTCGACTTCAGTGGTGGGCAAAAGTCCAAATTGCAGTTTAAATGCAGCTTCTAAGGGCTCTACACAATTCCGGCTGAGGAATAAGGGTCTTATTTAGTAAAATGATTGGTCATTTTCTAAGAAAAATACAAATTAATATACTTTTTAACCACAAATGCTCATCTTGCTCTAGCTCGACCTCACACATTTCGCACATGTGACATAGGCTATCAAAAGAGAACATGCAAAGAAAGTCAAAAGCCCCTTACAAAAAAAGGTTAAATGTTGTGTGATGATTTTGAAGTTGCAGGAGTAAATGAGTTTTTCGACCTACCCTACCTTTTTGAACTGAAGTAAAGAAGTAAGAAAAAAATATATAGTAAAACTGAAACAATTGCAAAATATTTTTACAATTTAAAATGTAACCACAACCATTTTCTGTTTCAATAATGTATATTTACTTCTTTGTGATAGCAAAACTAATTTTTTTATCAGCCAGTCTTCAGTGTCACATGATCCTTCAGAAATCATGCTAATATGTTTTTTCTTATTATTTTTAATGTTGAAAACAGTTGTGATGTATAATATTTTTGTGTAAACTGTGACATTTTTATTCAGGGTTCTTTAATGAATGTAAAGTTTTAAAAGAACAGTATTTATTTCAAATAGAAATCTTTTGTAACATTATAAATGTCCTTACTGTCACTTTTGATTAATTTAATGTATGCTTGCTTAATAAAAGTATGGCAAGAAGTATTAAGAATAATATGTAAAGAGTACTACGTACTATGTAATAGTAATATATTTGTCAAGTCATTTAATGGGGTTTTATTTATGGTCTTTATGTTTTTTTGTTTTTATTTTATTAATGCTTCACTAGGAAACCTGCAGCCTGGAGACCAAATCTTGGAGGTGAATGGTGAAAGCTTGATTGGCGTGACAAGTGAACGGTACATACCTTGTACATATATACTCTTCTGTTCTGGTTTCTGCATTGACTTTAAGCCTGAAACACACACTGCACGGTTTCCAGCTGTCCCAGACGAAAAAATTGGCATCGTGAAACAATCGTGGCGATTTCTGTGATTGTGGCTCCTAATCTGTGGTCCTATGTCGTACAGTGAGAGAGGTTCAAAGATGGCCGTCGTCACGGTCTTGCAACCAAAGATAACCTACGATCATTTTCTGACAGTGTCAGAAATTCAGCCTGGTCATCGCATGGTGTGTTTGCTGCCACGACCCACGTTTACTGATCAGCCAATAAAAATGTAACATGAAACCAATGTGACATGGTGCTAAAATTTAAAACTGCTTACCTTGAGCTCTTATTCCTTCCTCTTTCGCCTGCTTACACTTTTTTCAGCACACATGAAGAATCAGATGCAAAAGCAGCGAAAAGCCATCTTGGTCAAAAATGAGATAATGATACTGAGTGAACGCTCCTGACACATATTATACGTCCATCAAATACTTTTACTTCAAACTCTCTAAATTCCAGCCTCAGCCCAATCAGAAATACCAGTACTTACATAGAAACCTATACAAAGTAGCCAGAAAGAAATGCTAATTTTAAAGAAATACGTCAGCTGGATTTAAAGGCTTTTGCATCTGAACTCTTCACATAAAAACTACAACCGCCAAAGTATGATTTATCATGCTCTTTTTGTTTACCACTAGCACATGCTGATGGCGTTTTATTCTTCTATAATAACGTGCGTCGTAGCCTATGAGTCCATAGGTGTCATCATTGTACAGTTTACATGCATGTAGTACCCAAGCTTATTAGATCCATGTTGCACAGTGTGATCAGCAATGATCTTATAGGACTGCTAAAATTGTGCAGTGTGTAGAAGGTTTTAGTAAAAATGAAGTCTGAAAATCCCTCAATGATTGTAATGTTTTGGTGTTTTTTATTCTCTTTTACCTCTTTTAACGGAAAAGTCCTTTCCTGCAAAATTAGCCTCTTTTAAAACACTTCATGTTTGAAATTGTTTGATTGCAGAGCGGTGGACATTCTTAGAGCAGCATCCTCAACCAATCACATGCGCCTTCTCATAGCCAGAGATGAGGAAGCCAGGTGAGCCACTGATCTATCCATTATAACATCTGCACTGAAGATCACAGACTTCATTTCAGTTCAGACCAGCTTCCAAAGACAAAAATGTGACGTTATCAGAACACATTGAGCACAATAGCTACAATTATAATATATATAATATAATATATATATATATATATATATACAGTACTGTTAGAAAGTTTGGGTTCAGTAACATTTTTTTTATTCAGCAAGGATGCTATTATGAGCAGCAAATCAGCATATGATTTCTGAAGGATTGTAACACTGAAGACTGGAGTAATGACTGCTAAAGTTTCAGCTTTGTCATCACAGGAAGTACGAAAAAATGAAAAATTAAAATACATTTTAAATTGTAATAATATTTACCAATATTACTTTTTTTTACTGTATTTTGAATCAAATGAATGCAGCCTTGATGAGCATAAGAGACTTATTTCGAAAACATTACAAAATCTGACAGACCCCAAACTTTTGAACAGTGTCAATGTTAAAAATATTTACAAATGAATAATTAAAATTCATAAATATTACTAAAAATATTACTTAAGATTGAACTTTTTAGGCAAACCAGTTGTTTGTTGCTGTTTTTTCTTACTCTACTGCTACTCTAATCGCCAGCGTGTTTAACCAACACTTACCATCACTTAAACGCTCTCGTCCACTGATATTGATCTATGGATGTTTGACCTGAGTATCTTTCATTTGAATGTCCACCCCTTAGAAGACATATTAAATAATTCAAAGAAAGATGAATAATTTTGTTCTAAACTAGATCTGACTGAGTATTGGCAGTGCATGTGAATCTCTTGGCGTGCTATTCAAAGACAAGCTTTGGGTCCGCAGGGCTCCCATACTGCCTCCCTTCAATGTTAACTTCACTTACTAGAAAAAACTATCAATGGAAAAACAACATTCCAGCTCATGGAAATGCTAGTGACCTTTTCACTCTCTAAAACTTTAGTTAAATTAGGTCTATTGATTTTTAAAGATAACACCAGGTATTAAGACTTGTATGACTTAATATAACATAATATTACTGAAATATGTAGTAGAAAACCCATTATTTCGATTATGTGAAATGGTTGTACTCGGTGAGCTACTGGCGCTACCTGTTGCTATTTTTACCACAACACAACTCGGAAAATAAAATACTGATACGATGCCACATTGTGCAGCTTTTGGTTGTCATTTTAAATTGAAGGGCAACAAGAGAAGCGATGCAAGTCTTCACTGCTTTTCTAGCAATAAGAAGAGGAGAAAAGAATAGGAATATGCCTGTGGACGAATAAAACTTCCTAAAGACACGCGTCTTTGTTCTCTTCTATGTTTACATCCTTCCAGGATGGCATCTAGCGTTTCTTGTCTCTGCCGTAGCTTGTCTCTTTCAGTAGCTGTGGTCGACTAAAAGCCTCAAAGGCATCAGGGCTGAAGTGCAGAGAACAAGGATGCGGGTCTTTAGAAAGTTTTATTCGTCCACAGGCATCTTCTCATTCTTTGCTCCTCCTCTTATCACTAGGTAAGTGAAGACTTGCATCACTTCTCTTGTTGCCCTTTGACTCAAACTTACAACCAAAAGCAGCACAATGTGGCATCGTATCAGTATTTTATTTTCCAAGTTGTGTTGCAGTAAAAATAGCAATAGATCGTGCCAGTAGCTCACCAAGTGCAACCATTTGATGTCATCAGAATAATAGCGCCCCCCATAGTCCAAAATATGTATAAAACAATGTGTTTTTTTCAAAATAATGTCTAGGTTTTCTACTACTTATTTTAGTAAGAGGACATCACTTACGTTATATAAGTCTTACAAGTCTTTATACCCAGAGCTCCCTTTAAAAACACAAGTAACTACTAATTTAAGAGTTAATTTCTCATACTGTACACATTCATTTAAGTTTTAGGTAAAATGAAAAAAAGTATGTGTTACAAGAAAATACTTTCCATTTCTTTGTAAATATTTAGTAACTCTAATAGCAATTTCTGAGTGAAAATTGTTTTTACATAATTTTATTCAGTATATAATGTTGTGATCCGTAAATTCACTATTTATTTATTTATCATTTAGACAGAACAGTGCAAAAACACCTGTTCACGCAGCTTGTAGTTCATATGAGTAAGCCACTGAATACAAAAATATTCTTCAATATTACTGAGCAACTGTTTGCTTTAAGATTAATAGGTAGTTATCCAAATTTTGATACAGATCATACTTTTAATCAGACATATATGTGACCCTGGACAACAAAACC
The DNA here is from genome assembly GCA_019740295.1 of Labeo calbasu. NCBI lineage: Eukaryota > Metazoa > Chordata > Actinopteri > Cypriniformes > Cyprinidae > Labeo > Labeo calbasu. Next base: position 11,037 of record JAHKKF010525884.1, read on the forward strand.
AGTCATAAGTAGTAGAGTATATTTGTAGCAATAGCCAACAATATGTTGTATGGGTCAAAATGTTTCTTTAATGGCAATAATATTTAGGAAATTAAGTAAAGATCATGTTCCATGAAGATATTTTGTAAATGTCCTATCATGAATATATCAAAACTTAATTTTTGATAAGTAATATGCATTGCTAAGAACTTAATTTGGACAAATTTAAAGGTGATTTTCTCAATATTTAGATTTTTTTTTGCACCCTCAGATTCCAGTGTATTTCACCATTAAACCATACATCATACGAAAGCTTATGTAGTCAGCTTTCAGATGATGCATAAATCTCAATTTCAAAAAATTGACCCTTATGACTGGTTTTGTGGTCCAGGGTCGCATATTATGCAGAATCCCAGATGTGTTTACTGTGAGAGTCAGTGGCATGACCGCAGTGTACTTTTGAACTTCATATACGGACAAACTGGCAGGACTGTCAGTCCCATGGCTCTGGACTGGCAGCGGATTGTATGAATGAAGGAAGAACCCTGCATTGCGTGCATGGAGATACTGAGGGAGCGAAAGTGAGCGAGAATGAGAACAGACTCACAGTTTAAGCCATGATGAGATGAGTCCTTGCGTTTCCATGCTTTAATCTGCGTTCTGCCCTTAACCAATGCGCATTGAAGGGATTACGCCACTGCCTCCGTGCAAAGACCTCCGCTGCCTTCACTCGCATATCAACAACCTGGAAGTCTTCAGGGACCGAAAGACTGAGCACAGCATTTCCAGGCTTTTTGTTTGTGTGTATTTATGAGGAAGACGGTAGGATGTGCATGTATCCACGGCGGTTTATGGAGACAACGCTCAAACCTTTTAGAGTCGTCTCCTTACCATATGCATCACAACCTTGTCTGACCTCCCTCCTTTTAATCTGCGCTGATAACCCGTCCTGAGGACGAAGGAAAAGGAGGAAAAAGCTGTACTTCGAAAGCTGTCACTTTGAGTACACCTAGATATTTTGGGCTTAGAATAAATATGAATCACCTCTGGTATAGAGGAACGCAAAGATCCAGGCATGGCTGTCCTTATATAGTCTTCTGAATCTCCAAAGTCGCTTTGCATTGTAGATAAATAAAGCGATTTGCATGTGCCACTTAGGGACACCTGCATGTAGGTAAAGAGGCCAGTGGCCGAGGCTGTGCACCAGGGCGTAATGTCCATAACTGAATATGATTTGAGTCCAGTGACAGGACATTTCTGTTGACCTATATTTGACACTCAAGAGGTGTCTAGGGAAAAATGGACTGAGATGGAGGGGAATATTTAAATAGACTGAACATGCTGCCCAGCTCAACTAAAGAGAACTAAAGAGAGCTCAGCATGTTTATTTTTACTCATTAGGCTGATCACAAAATCCATTGACATTGCTTTATATTTAAGTAACAGTGATGATTTGGTAGGACCAGTTGTTTTCCAGCAATATATGACAACTACAGATTTATAAACACACATAGCTGGTCATATTTAAATAATTTATTTATTTTAAGCTTTGAATTTTATTTTATTTTATTTATTTTATTTATTTATTTTATTTACCAGTTGTTTTCCAGCAATATATGACAACTACAGATACATAAACACACATTTACTGAAAAACAGCTAGTCATATTTTATCATTTTTAATTACTTTTATTTTATTTTAAGCTTTGAATTTTTTATTTTATTTTTTATTTTAAAAGTCAGGCTACTTGCAGCAGATAAAAAGTTTAGGGTAGATTTATAACCTTTGCCATGCTTTTTCCTTCTTGTGGTGATGTGGAATTTTTTAATCACTGTATTCAGCGCTCTAGAGGGTCATATCTATCTGCTTAGCGCATATTTGGATTGTGTAGATAACATTCCCGAGTCCTTCACAAACGAATTAACTGACATGATATTATTTTGAAATAGTGCAGGCTGTTCTTACATAATCTGAGGGCAGTAAGAACTGTTATGTCATTTAGGTGTCTAGAGGTATTTGGGTTTTTTGTATGATGTTATTGAAGGTTTAATTTTTTTTCTTGGTTGGTTACATTATTATTTTCTCTTTTGTCTTTGTGTAGGCGAGAATTTGCAGAGCTCCTTGAAAAATACGGCTCAAACGGCAGCACAGGATCTACCAGGAATTCACCTATTCAGCATAGTAGGTTTCTATTTTTCACTCATTGTCAAGTTAGAGTGCATGGAATATACATATATTAAAGGGATAGTATTCCCTTCTGTAAATTGGTTCATTTCAGTGCTCGGGTTTACTAGAATGTCTCTTTCCTAACCTTACTACTTCCCGCATATAGCAAGGTTATGAAATGCTGATTCATGCAATATGATCCTTACAACTGGGAAACAAACAAGAGGAGAGAGAGAAATTCACATCACATCTCTTCATCATCATCTCTTTCTAACATCTACATTTTTACTTTTTCTCAAATATATATGTAAAACAGGAGACAAACAAACTTTTCTCTTTTCTCTTTTCTCTTTTTTGGACTCAAGTCAATTATAACTACAATGTTTAGGGGAGAAACAAATCAGTCCTTGAAAATGGCTTAAGACAGCGCATTTGTCCATTATGCAATTTTGAACATCTGTTTCTGCCGGAGGAAAGACGCTCCGTAGGAATAGTTTTTGGGAGCGGAGCGTGTGCTCACGCACTGGATGCTCAGTCTGATCCCTGCTCTCCCCTCAGTGTACAATATTCTAATGATGTAACTTGCTTTAAGCACAGCAAAGAGTTTCGTTCGAGTCTTTAATTTAAAAGTGCAAATGAGCTGAAGCTCATTGGGGTCAGAAGTCTTCATCTGGACATTTTCTTTGGCAATACCACAAACTTCAGTTTGCAAACTTAACTCAGAACTTTTTATGAACATGACAGCACACCTTTTTTATATCCACCTTTTTCTTGAGTAACCAATGAGCGCTGCTACTTCTATTTGGGTGCTCTTGTGTTCTGGTCTCCATGTAAAAACGGGGTAAAAAGATCGAGTAAATTAATTAATTAAACTGAAATTTTTCAGTATAACTAAATATACAAATGTGCTGCCACAGTAACAACAATAAGCTCAAAGAATTCCTGTGAAGTACTTGGTTTGCGTAACATTACCAGCAAATCTGTTTGTGTTCGGTGCTGTATGCCTTGCATAAATAATCACAAAAGAAAACGAGCATGGCTTGCAGCGCTTAACTTAAAATACTGTGTGTAAAATAAAAAATATTATGTAAAATAATGTGTGCTCTTATAATTTTGTGGACAAAATCCCATGAACTTCGCCCCAATGGGGAGCTGTATATATCTGCACTTATCTGTTTTCAATGCAGCTAACGTCTTAGCTTCGTGTCGTCTTCCCACACTTTAAACTGTGTGGGGATGAGGTGGGGAGAAGCGCTTCAACGAACTGCAGCGCAGCGGGTATAAATACAAACATTGATTCAGAGCTGTAACGCATCATTTGTGCCAGACTGGGAAAAATGTATTGTAATAATGTAAATTATGTTTAAAATAATGCGTTTTTTCAACCACCAAGCATGAAAGCATGTTCTAGTACACCCCCAAGACAAAATCAAGACTCTGTTAAAGAGCATACATAATAGGACCCCTTTGAATGCAGCTTTAAAGAGCTCTAAACGATCCCAGCCAAAGAAGAAGGGTCTTATCTAATG
>JAHKKF010525884.1:14761-37784 GCA_019740295.1 Labeo calbasu
AATGCTAGTCTTATCTAGCTCTGCGTGAACTCTGTGTATTCCGGTTCATGACAGTTAGGGTGTGTCGAAGCATTTGAGGTTAAAAAGTATATAAAATGTCAATATTTTTAGAAAATAACTGATTGTTTTGCTAGATGAGACCCTCATTTCTCAGATGAGATTATTTAGGGCCCTTTGAAGCTGCTTTTAAACTGCATTTTGGAAGTTCAAACTCACAGGCACCATTGAAGTACACTATATGGACAGAAATCCTGAAATAATTTCTTTACAACTGATGAAAGAAACACATGAACATCTTGAATAACAAGGGGGTGAGTAAATCATCTGTAAATTTTTGTTCTGGAAGTGAACTTCTCATTTAAGCCACTGTGACTGTTGAAATAGATGAATTGATGGTTTATGTCGCTGCCATCTGGTGGTTTTTATAAAAGGTGTCATAATAACTACCTAGTATTATGTCAAGGTTATTATTTTTTCGCTCACATCTTTATCCATCTTTTTATGCTAAAGCAGGCAGATACTTGGACAGCACATCATCAGGGTCTTCATCCAGATCACAAAGTCCTCTATTGCTCAGTCCTGCTGGCTCTCAGAGTAACTACAACAGCACAGGGCCTTTGCTACGCTCCCTAAGGTACTGGAAAACAATGATTTAGTTATGCGAATGTTACTTACTGAATTGTTTAACCATTTTGACCAAAAGTTTATTCTAGTAAAACAGTCTGTGTATGTGTGTGTATGTTTGGTTTCAGTCACCCAGGTGAAGGGGTGATTCAGCTGATATCAATCGCTCGCTCCTGCAGTCTGGGTATTACCATCGGCGGTGGCTCCAACAGACCTGATGGCCCTGCAGTTTTCATCCAGGAAGTGCTGTCCGGAGGAGATTGTCATCGGGTGAGACTCTTTAAAGTCTATATGTAATATGTTTCCTGAGTTTCTCAAACCACAGAAAAATGTGTTATTAACCAGCCAGACAAATTTAAATGATAAAAAAACAGAAACTGAATTAAAAATAGGTATGAGTTTCTGTGAATTGCCTTTACACAGACTTTAATAATATGTCTGCGCATGTATTTTCAAATGTTTCATCAAAACATTTGAACTTTGTTAAATTTAGGATTTATTTAGAACCAACTTCACAAAAACACAGGCATCCTAAATATGTAGCTTGATCTGAGACACGTTCTGAGTGAAAAAAAGAAAGAAGAAAACATTTATTGCAGTGGTTCTCAAAATTTTGACTCCAAGGGCCCCCATTGTCCAATATTTCCAACAATATTTGATGGCTCAGTGGCTTTTCCGGTTGTTCATGATTTACTGGATAAGGATAAATTTTATATTAATAAAATAAATCACAAAAAAGTCTCTTCTGTTTAATCAGTCTGAATCAGTTTAAAGTCTCTTCTGCTCACCATTTGATCCAAAGTACAGCTAAAACAGTACAATTTTGAAATATTATTACTATTTAAAATAACTGTTTTCTATTTGAGAAAACATTAATTAAAATGTAATTTATTCCTGTGATTAAATCTAAATGATCAGCATCATTACTCCAGTCTTCATTGTCACATGATCCTTCAGAAATCATTCTAATATGCTGGTTTGCTGTTCAAGAAACATTTTTTATTATTATCAATATTTAAAACAGTTGAGTACATTTTTTTCAGGAGTCTTTGATGAATAGAAAGATTCAAAGATCAGCATTTATCTGAAATAAAAACTTTTGTAACATTATACACTATACCATTCAAAAGCTTGGAGTCAGTACAGTTTTCTTTGGAGAAAGGAATTATAGAAATGAATACTGTATTTAGCAAGGATGCTTTAAATTGATCAAAAATTATGATAAAGACATTTATAATGTTACAAAAGATTTCTATTTCAGATAAATGCTGTTCTTCTGAACTTTTTATTTATCGGAGAAACCTGAAAAAGTTCTACTCAGCTGTTTTCAACATAATAACAATAAGGACAAATGTTTTTTGAGCAGCAAATCAGCATATCAGAATGATTTCTGAAGAATCATGTGACTGGAGTAATGATACTAAAAATTTAGCTTTGAAACCACAGGAATAAATTACATTTTAAAACATATTCAAACAGAAAACAGTTATTTTAAATAGTAAAAATATTTCGAATTTTTGCTGTTTTTGCTGTGCTTCGGATCAAATAAATGCAGGCTTGGTGAGCAGAAGAGACTAAATTAAAATACAAATCTTACTGTTTAAAAACTTTTGACTGGTAGTGTACATTTAGATTTTGTTTTACACAGGTTTTCTAGATCTAGAAATCACACTTTTAAAATGAAGCTTCCCCATATATCCAGGTTTTTCTATACAGGAGAGTCCTAATTCTTCACAGAAAAAAAAAACAGTTTTGTGGGGTGAATTATAAAATGATATATCTGGATTTTTAGTTGTTTCAGCTGACTTTGATGCTTGTTTTGCCTTATTTAAGTCATCTTGAGGCCCCCTTGGAAGTTTGTCGAGGCCCCTTAATGGTCCCTGGCCCCCTGTTTGAGAACCACTGGTTTATTGTGTTTTAACTGTTTTATTTTGAAAATAACAAATGCTGAATGGCTGTGCAGACAGCTTGTGTATGGAGATGGTTTGGGTGCGTACTAAGCTAATTGCTAACCGTAAGCATCATAATTTGTCTTTAAACTATGATTAAATGAGACCATAAAAGAGCAATGGACATAAATGAGTGTGATATGTCACACAGTTTGACGAATTGTTCGCGTGAGCTGGAGAGGAAACAGATTATAAACCTCCAAGAATCTTCACCCCCAAAGCAAGGATCACGCAGCTTTTTACACCTTACCATTAAGCTCTAACACATTTAGCCATCTTTATCACAGAGGGGGTTCGGATTAAAGCGTGGATGTCATCCCAGAATGTCAGACTACTGCATTATAGCCTGAGCCAGTGCAAAGGTTTCCTCTTAAGTGGGTAGACATCTCCTGGAAACAGTCTAAGCAATTTATCCCCTGCTTTACATTGTCTTGAGGTAAAGGCTCCGATGGGCTGTTGTGGGGATGGGCAGTGCTGTCACAGCAGACTGCAGAGGTCAGGTGTACAGAAGGCCGTGTAGGGCATCACCCTCCCTGTGGAATATAAAACTCAGAGTGGGGAGGGGAGCTGTAGCATTCACCTACACGACTATTGTGCTGAAACTCAGATATTCAATATCACTTAGATTTTCAGTGTCAGATTGTTGGCCATCTGTGACACCTATTATATAAGGTCCCATGTCCATTTTGAATCATTTAACCAGAATCAGTGATCAGAACTCAAAGCTATCTAAATAAACCTTTTTTTTTTTGGCCATTTAATGGATTTAAAAACACTTTACAGTAAGGTTCATAAGTTGAACTAACAATGAACGACTGTATTTTCATTAACTAACATTAACAAAGATTAAGAAATACTGTAATAAATATATTGTTCATTGTTAGTTCATGTTAATTAATACATTAACTTACATGAACTAATACATTTTTTGTTTAGTCCTTAGTTTTAGTGTTTACTTGCATATTAGTGGTGTCTCCAAAAACAAGAATCACTTTTTTTGTTGTTGCTTATAGTTAGAACTGGACAAATAATTTTCTTAATCGATATTTTTGTCATTTTGACATTACAATTCAAGAAATACATATTTTTATTTAACAAGAATGCATGAAATGAATCAGAAGTGACAGTAGAGACATATTAGGTAATACTTTAGTTTAGGGACCTGTTTTCACTATTAACAAGTTGCTTATTAGCATGCATATTACTAGCATATTACCTGTTTATTACGTATTATAAAGCACATATTCTGGATGACCATGTTCTACATGAAATGAAAAAAAAAAGAAAATTTTTATCATTTACTCACTCTTATGTCATTACTAACCTGTATGAGTTTCTTTCTTATGTTGAACATAAAAGAAAATATTTTGAAGAATCCTGGTAATCAAACATTTGATGGTCCCCTTTGACTTCCATAGTATTTATTTCCCTACTATGGAACTCAATAGGGACCAACAGCTGTTTTGTTTTTCAAAATTTTTCAACATATCTTCTTTTGTGTTCAACATAAGAAAGAAACCTATTTTGGTTTGGAACAACATGAGAGTGAGTAAATGATGACAACATTTTCATTTTTGTGTGAACTATTACTTTAAAGGAGAAGTTCACCTCCAAAACAAAAATTTACACATAATGTACTCACCCTGTTGTCATCCAAGATTATCATGCTTTTCTTTCTTCAGTCATTGAGAAATTTCAGGAAAAAATCAGGAATTTTCTCCATATAGTGGACTTCTATATGGCCGCGAGTTTAAACATCCAAAATGCAGTTTCAATGCAGCTTCAAGGGGCTCTAAATGATCCCAGCTGAAGAATAAGGGTTATGTCTAGTGAAACGATATGTCATTTAAAAAAAAAAAAGTGTATATTTTTTAACCTCAAATGCTCGTCTCGTCTTTCTCCTCCAACTTCAAAATCACCTTACATCACTGCAGAAGTACCGACCCAGTGTTTACAAAGTAAACATGCAAAGAAGGTCAGATACCCTGTACAAAAAAGGTAAAACAGCAATGAAGGATGATTTTAAAGTTGGAGAAGAAAATGAGATGGGAGATTTTTTTTTTTACATACCCTAATTGTATTGACCCGGATTACACAGAGCTAGACAAGATGAGCATTTGAGGTTAAAAAGTACACAATTTTATTTTATTTTTTTAGAAAATGAATGATTGTTTCGCTAATTAAGACCCTTCTTCCTCGGCTGGGATCGTTTAGAGCCCTTTGAAGCTGCATTTAAACTACATTTTGGACGCTCAAACTTGCGGGCACCATAGAAATCCAGAAAAATCCTGAAATGTTTTCCTCAAAAAACTTGAGGACGACTGAAGAAAGAAAGCAAATCAGAATATTAGACTGATTTCTGAAGGATCATGTGACACTAAAGACTGGCATAATGATGCTGATAATTCAGCTTTGCCATTACAGGAATAAATTACACTTTATATTAAAATGAAAACCAGGTATTTTAAATTTGAATAATAATTTGCAATATTTCTGTTTTTGCTGCACCAAATAAAGAGAAAAACTACTTGACACCAAACTTGAAAAGTAGCGTAAGAAAACACAGATATAATTTTTTTTGCAGTAACTATATTTATTTATATTTTGGAAGTAGTGTAGGAAAGCACAGATAAGGAAATTTTAGCAGAAACTATAATAGTTGTTACAATCCAAGGTTTTTTTGCGAAAAAATATTTAGCGCTTTAAAATTTAGTTGATGGAAATGCCATTTATTGATAAAATTTTTCATGTATCGACAAAATCTTTTTCCGTTTAACTTTAGCACATAAATTCTATATCGATAGTTGAAATGTCACAAAAATTAGTTTGGAAACACTTTTTGTTGAGAAAAAAGGCTTTAATGCAAATAAATGTGGTGTCACATGACAGAATTACGGCCTATATACAGCGTTCAGTGTTCATGCTGTTGCTCAAGTTAAAGCACCGTTTCTCTGTAGTTACAAATTAAATCATATTCATATAATTAAATTATATCTGATGCGCTCTTGAGAAACCGGCATCCGGTTTGTTTTACAAAACTACAATGTTTTGTTTTCATTGTGAATGTACACAAATAAAAGAAATATTGCAGTGCCTCTGCGAATGGAGAAAAACACAATAAAGCTATACATAAAAGAAAATAATAAAGTTTTGATTTAAAAGGCTACTAGCCTATGTAATTTGCACAACAGGTGAAATTTTAAATGGAAACAGCTCAAGGGCTACTTTTTTTGCGATACACAAAACTTGATGCGACAGTTTGTTTTTTTAGGGATGATGTCATAAGAACACCATTTTATAGGTAAAAAACCAGTTGAATGGAAACAGTTTTATTTCGAAATTTTTAAACGCATATTCTCTTTGTCGATAACAAAATATCACAAAAAACTGTTTGAATCCAATATTTGGTGACAATATAGCATAATGGCAGATTTATAAGCAAGTGTTTGGAGTCCAGTCATTTTTGACCGGGAACACCACAAGTGTGACAGGAATCCGAACACAACCAGAGGGTTAATTGTGTTTAAAAATAGGTGGACCAGGAGCAAAACTGATGACGTTTAGCAGTCATAATGATATGACTGCTAATATATCGTGCATCCCTAAACCCTCAATTTCAGGAAATGCTTTGGAGCGGATTGGATTCCCTCGAATTGGACACTTTTGGCACAGTTGTGTAGTTTTAGTGACTTTGGAGCCTCTGAGGGGATGGAGTTGCTGTAGTGGTGTCCTCTGTGACATGAGAGAGGTCTCCACCTGGTGATGAGTAGTGCAGTGGCTTATGTTCCTGCTGATCCTGTTGGCACTGCTTTCTCAAACTGAATGTCTGCCATCAATTGTGACTGATCAGCAACATTTAGTAAGGATTTTTATTCCTTTGGCCTTATAGGACGGACGGCTCAGACCCGGAGATCAGCTTATCGCCATTAACAAAGAGTCATTAATAGGAGTCACGTATGAGGAGGCCAAAAGCGTGCTCAATAAAGTCAAATTCAGGTATTCATTCTCTTCAATGTAGCTTAATGTCTTTTGATCAGTGTTTAATAATCAATATCAGTATCTTTGTACACCATTCTTTTACATAATATACATTTCATCCCTGTTGTTTGCTCTTGAAGTCAGGAACCAGTGGTGGATATTGCCTTCATCCCAGGAAAAGGACCTTTCTCCAACAGCCCATCATTGCATAATGGAGTTCAGAGGGGGGTTGGGAACGGATACAACTCCAGCCGGTTAAAAGTTCATGTCCGATCTCCTGAGGTGAGTGTTTACTAGCGTACAGATTGTGTCATGTCTTTGGCACTTCAACAACAAGAGAGTCTTGTGGCTTACATAATACACACACTTGATATGGTCTTTCTGCTAAGCATGCAATGCTTCACTGTTTAGGTGCGACTAGAGGACACAGCTCCAGTGCTTTCATCCTCCCCGGATATCTGCCCTCCAGACATACAGGTTTCAGGTACATGTCACGAAGGTGGACTCATATGTCTAACCCCCCTTAACTCTGTATTTATTAAGCTTTGCAGCTAGATTCCACCTATTCTCATCACAGTGCAGATTGTGTTATTTATAAGGCTCATATTTCCCTTTTGAAAGAAGTAATCTAATTTGATAACCTTTCAAAATGAGTGCATTTTGTCACAACATCTTGTGCTCTTTGTGCCTTCCTATCATACTACATGATTTACTGAAAGAAGTAAATAATAATAATAATTTAGGGGTCAGAACTATTTTTTTTTAAAGAAATTAATACTTTTAATTAGCAAGGATGCATTAAATTGATTAAAGTAAACGGAAGTAAATCTGACGGTAAATACTTTGATAATGTTACAAAAGATTTCAAACAAATACAAATTTCTGAAGGATTATGTGACACTGACTGGAGTAACGATGCTGAAAATTCAGCTTTGCATTGCAGGAATAAATTTAAAAATAAAAAAAGAGGTATTTTACGTTAATATTTCAAAATATTGATCGAATAAATGCGGCCTTAGTGAGCATAAGAGACTAATTTTAAAAACCTTACCAACCCAAACAAATAGATTAAGTTTTTTATCTTGTCCAATTTTGTTTTAAGATAAAATCTAACATTACTTAATGGGATTTATTCCTGAAAAGAAGAAAAACTATTTACAATCCATTCAGTAAAAAAAAAAAAGAGAGAGAGAATATATTCCCTGAAAACAATTGTACACAATTTTTCTTCTAATTCTAATTATGAACTTAGCCTAATGTTTTTAACAATATATGTATTTTTAAATCTTTTGAAACCCAATAAACTTTTGTAAATGTGCTGTTTTTAAAATAAATTAAAATGGAAAGCAGTTGTCGGTGCCAATAACCTCATGGTTAGGCTAAATCGGACCCGAGTTCGATTCCCGTTTCAACGCCCTTTGCCGATTCCGCTCCCCTCTCTTCTCCCAGCTCTTTCCTGTCATCTCTCTACTGTCCTGTCACAATAAAAGGCATAAAAAGCCCCAAAAAATAAGTAAAAAAAAATGGAAATCAGTTTATTTTCAGTTGTAATAATATTTCTTTTACATTGTTTTAAAGATATTTACAAAATAAGTTGATTTTCTTACTGGAATAAAAAGACAGTAACACTTTGCAGTAAGGTTTATTAGTTAACATTAGTTAACTACATCGGTTAACATGAACCAAGAATAAACAGTAACACTTTACAATAAGGTTCATTAGTTAACATTAGTTAACCACTTTAGTTAACATGAACTAAAAATTAACGGTAACATTTTACAATAAGGTTTATTAGTTAACATTAGTTAACTGCTTTAGTTAACATGAACTAAGAATGAACGGTAACACTTTACACTTAGAGTCATTAGTTATCATTAGTTAACTACATTAGTTTACATGAACTAAGAATGAGCTAACGTTGCAATAAGGTTCATTAATTAACATTAGTTAACTACTCTAGTTAACATAAACTAAGAATGAACAATACTTCCACAGCATTTATTAATCTTAGTTAATGTTAATTTCAGCATTTACTAATGCATTATTAAAATCACAAGTTGTGCTTGTTAACATTAGTTAATGCACTGTGAATGAACTTGACTAACATTAACAAAGATGAATAAATACTGTGATAAATGTATTGTTTATTGTTCATTCATGTTAGTTAATACATTAACATCCTTTAATATCCTTCATGGTTACAGACTAAAAGGGAAGATATCAGTGGTGTGCAATTGTATGTTCACGAATACATGAACCTGCAGTTGCTCTTTAAGTTACTGTACCTTACAGACTGCACCTTGTGCCTCAGCGCAAGTGGCATCTAAAATGAACCGGCGCTCAGAGAAACAGGATTTCTTGCGAAGCAATTATTTATTTTCCTAGAGAAAGATTGGGGATTAGTCAGTAGCAGTGTTTGGATTTTAATCAACGGCTAGTTGCAAAGTAATCTCTCGATGCTCCAGGGGTCGGGTATGTATGTGAGGTGTTGAAATTACACAATCAAATTCTAGAAGACGTACCAAAATAAGAGAGGAAGGCCTCTTTCATGTCGAGTCAGATAGTGCTCTTATCTCAGTTCACAGCAGCTGGGTAGCCGTTTAGTACAGATTGGTTTGCCGTGCATAGTGTGTAATCCTTTCTTCGGGCACAAAACGGGATTGATAAGTTGTTAAAGAAACCATACAGAGAAAGCCACTTAAGTCCATTTTATGCTCATAGTTACTTTGAAGAAGCAGTCTGAGTGAATGTTAACAAGTCAAGTCACTTTTCCAGATACTGACATTTTTCAGTGCTAAAATAATGCTCAGAAACGATTCAATATTGGATTTCTCTACATAGAGACCCATTTTGACATTTAATTCACACTTAAAAATGGCGCAGTGTCAATAAATTGTGTTTGAATGTGTCATGTGTTAGATAAACCAAGTGAAATATGAAAAAATGATGCTAGACATTTTTCATTTACTGAGATTTTAACCAAGTTAAAACTTAGGTTTTATGAACTTAGCCTAATGTTTTTAACAATATGTCTTTAAAATAAACTAAAATGGAAAGCAGTTTATTTCAGTTGTAATAATATTTCAAAATATATTTACATTTTTACAGTTTTTTGATCAAATAAATGCAGCTTTCATGAGTATAAGAGACTTAATGTACTGAGCCAAAACCAACAGCATTTTTCTTATCCCATTTTATTTTTATTTAGTTTGAGATTTATGCTTAAAACAAGAAGAAATTTCCAGTAAATACATTTTAAAGAACTATTTATAAATATTAATAGTTAGTATTAAGTATGCATGTTAGTTTTGAACACTAAAACTGTCAAAATATATTCCTTGAAAGCAATTTTTATTTCTTTTCAAGTAAATTTACCTTTGAAAAAGTTAAAACGATATTGTGGGTTGTTAAAAAAAATATATATATATATTGGTTAAGAAACTTTTTTTAGATTTTTACATTAATCTCATTGTTACTGTGTTTATAATTTGTTATTTAATGCAATGGCATTTGGCGTCCCGTGTCCAAACTGAGATGTACACTATGCACCTGTCTATCAGTCTATTGCTGACCCAGAGTTTAAGGTTAATCTAGAGCGGATGTAAGCATGTCTGTCTTGCCCTTGAACTCTGGATGCTGTTGCGTTTACACGCATAGCATTCTAATTATTCATGACATCTAGTGTACAGTACTTGAAGTGTATAGTACTTAATTACCCATTTATCCAGACTAGCTGATTAAATCTTATAAGAATAAGAAAGATCTGTCTTATCTGAATTAAATAGGTGCTGTAATCCTGCAAAAGCCCTTCTGGGTGTCCTTCCTAGAAAGGAGGACTAGACGCACTCAGACTCAGAGACGTGCTTATCTTCGTTCGTTGTCATTCTTTAATCATTGTGATTTGTGGAGATGTAGAGATTGTTGTAGAATTCTGCTTTCCATGGTAGAGTGATGTTTACAGTTGGTTTGGTATGATCCTGCATAGACAGCAACGTAACTGACACGTTCAAGGCCCAGAAAGGTAGTCGAGACATTGTTAAATACATTGTCATGACGAATGTGTTGAAGACTGACACAGAAAAAAAGAAATTGTTGAATAAAGTCATTATTTTTGTTTTCTTTGCACACAAAAAAAGCATTCTCGCTTCATAACAGTACAATTGAACCACTAATGTCACATGGACTATTTTAATGATGTCTTATTACCTTTCTAGGCCTTGAATGTGGTAGTTGCGTTACGTAGTGTCAGAAATATTTTAATTTTTGAATACAGAAGTCACCATGACAAAAAGCTATTCTAATTTTGGCATATCTAGTATGAGAACACTGCAAACATAGCGTTATATAGACACTTTTAATATACTTTGTGATGTTGGAGCTTGATAGAGCGAGTCCCCATTCACTTTCATTATAAGGAAAACAGTAGCCACGATATTCTTCAATAATTCTCATTTTGTGTTCCACATAAGAAAAGAATTTATACATGTTTGTACCACATGAAAACGAGTAAATGATTCCATTTTGATGTGAGCTAACCCTTTAACAAATAGTTACACTGACTTTTCGCATGTTTGTGATTCTGTTGGAACACTCATAGGCGCACCATTAATCTGGATTGTTTTAGTTGTCCTGGATTGTGTACCATCAGTACCACCTGTTAAATCCACTCCCCCTAAGCGAGCCCCTGCTGTGCGTGTTGGTCCCGAATTACCGGCAGGGGACCTGTCTGAGTTTGCGTGAGTCTGATGTGTCTGAGCTCAAGCTGTCAATCACGAGCGTCAGAAGGCAGCTAAATCCTCTGCAGGAGCGTGTCCCCAGGGCGGGGGCGGTCATCTCATAGCTCTTATAGCGAGCCTTGCTTAACAATACACACGCAACTAAAAGAACCGGTGTTAATACCTCACTTTCTCTGTCGCTCTCTCTCTCGCCCCCTCGATTCAAATCCATCACACAGTTCATAATCTTTATTGTATTAATATAATACCCATTCATTTGAGCTCCCAGACAATGACAAAAACATTAAGGCCAGGTTTTCCAATGCAGCTAACTAGCGCATGCCACTAAATGCTTTAATGTGAGTATGACTCTTAAAGTAGGTGAATTACTGTCCCACTTTCTCCCTCAGCCTCCACCGCACAGAGACAAGCCGCCGTTTCCAAACCCAAGATCTCGCTGGACCCTCACATACGGCTCAAATCAGAGAAGCTCGAGCTGGTAAGCCTGGCTTAGTTTACACAAACATTTCTGCATGTGTACAAAGAATGATGCTTTATGACACTCAGCAGTCAGGTCACAACAAGAAGTTTTTTTTTCTGCTGGCTTAACTGGTAATGTTTTCACTGACCTCGCACAAAAATTGCATTTTATTTTAGCATCCCTAGTAAAAAATAAAGACTTGAAGTCCCTATGAAATCAAAAGTTGTTTTATGAATATGTTAGACTTAAGGTAGTGTGCTCCAAAACAATGATACAGTTTGCACTTAGAAGATTTAAGCATTTAAAACTTGCAATCTCTCACTTCTTAAAATATGCATCAATGACTTTGATGACATCACCTTGCACTTCAGCTTCTCATCAAACTTTCTGTCCAATCAGATGCTCTCTAGAGTCCGAAGCATCCCGCCCCCTATATTGCAAATAGACGCTGAAGCTGCTACAAATACTTAAAGTCTACTAAATTGTAACATCTAATTTTATGCTTGATGTGCTTTAATTGTGCGTAAGAAGTGCTGAGGTCTAATTAAAGACATGCTTATATTTGATTGTGCTAAAATGAAAGTATTGCATGTATACATAAGGTATACTGTACATCTTGCATTTAAAGACCAATATTATTCAAAGATCATACAATCATTATTAACAGTGAAATTAAAACACATTTTAGGCTTAATATTAAGAAATGTGCTTTGTGCACAAGTAGTACTTCAAATAGTTTAAATGTAATTTTTATATCAGTAAGACTCAAGCAAGACGTTAGAAAACATGTTAAAAGATTTGAACTATACTTAATACAAAAAAAATGTATTTTAAATATATATATATATATATATATTTTTTTACTAGGGATGTAATATGTTTGATAAATATGATACATAATCCAATGTAATTCTTAAAAATTGCAACATTTTTGTAGCTGTATTTTAAGTCTAATATCATTTTCCACCTTATAATTCTAACAGAATGCTTTTTATTAACAGAATGGAGCAGAGTATTTAGTATTAAATTAATTAACATTATATATATATATATATATATATATATATATTTAAGTAATTAATTGTATGATTTTGGCTGTAATGTCTGCCAACGGTTGGTCAGGGGAAAGAAAGAAATATTTTTATTATTTATTTCTTTTATTAGATTACAGTATTTTATCTTAGTACATTTCAGCTTACAACATGATTTTACGTTTATTTTAGCATTTAAATTTACATTAGAATTTGATTATAAAAATATTTTTTTGTTTCTTTTTTCAGTCCTGTTGAAACCCCCTAATGGGCCCCGGCCTCTGGTTAAAAAACACTGTGCAAAATAATGTTACAAAATTAAATGACTAGATTTAACATCAACAGTATTTCTGTGAGTAAAAGTGTGAAAAAAATGAGTGGTATACTAGTAATGTTACTGAACTGCTAAAATAAATCAGTTTTTAATGTCTTCAAATCATCAAATCATTTTGTTTGTTTACATTTAAAAAAAAAGAAATAAAAAAACACCATTATGGGTAAAATGTTTTATTGAGAAAAAATAAAAAGTTTATTCTCTATATAGTTTTGCATTATTTATGAATGCTGTGGCAAGTGCTTGTACTTGTATTTTGAGTATTAACAGGATTAGACCCAGCACCAGAAAACATAAGGGGAATTTAAAGGGTTAACCCCTGTTGAAATCTGTACCAATGACTTCAAAAGGAGCCTGTATCTCAGTGCAAGTAACTGACGGAGTGCTTATGAAGATAACCCATGATATCTCAGTGTCACTTTCCTCACAGATCTCTGTCTCTGCTCTTTGTTATGGTGCAGTTGTTTAGCAGAGATTTAATTTAATCCCGCTGATCCCGAGGCTGACCCTAATCTACCGGCCCATTAATAGGATTAGGTCTCAATGGACGAGAGCACTTAAATGTGGACTAAAGGCACAATGCACACCATATTAAGTGTTGCACAAACAGGTAGTTGACATGGTCCAAAGTTTCGATTTGACATTATGCTGTTTATTCCGCTGTTTGTCTCATATGTAAGTAGATGTTTTACCCGGAATGGGGCAGTTTTCTTGCCATTGGTGTTTGAATGGTATATCTTACTTTTGTGGCAATATCAGATTGTAGGTTTGAAATGAATCTGATTAGCCTTATTAATGCCTTTTGAACTCTTATGGACCATAAGCCTGGATTTATTGTACGCCACTGACTTGACCTCTGTTACCACACTGCCCTCTTGTGTACAGAGCTGTAACACTCCTTTTCAAGCTTGGCTGCATTCTGTACAGTTGAAATGAATCATAGTTGTCAGTCAGCTTCTAAAATATCTGTTTATTCACTAAACATTTGAACTTCATTTTTCATAGTTTTTTTTTTTTTTCATTTGCTCTGAGCGAAAAATTCTAAATAGTTTAGTAATAAACAAAATAATGAAAAATGTAAATAAATTAAAAATTAAAATAATGTTTTTTGTGACAGGAGAACAGCGTTGCAGGCCACTCAGAATTCCAAAGGTGCAGGATGTGGTTGAATAGTCCTGAAGCACTATAATGATACATGTTTTTTGGCATTTTGGCATTTTGCAGGCTCTGTCGTACCTGGGTCTGGATGTAACGGATGAGAAGAGACGGCAGCTCAGAGAGAGTCTTACTACAGACCCTCAGGGAACGGTCTCGTATGGAGGTATAGACACAACCTTTACACGTTTATGCTGCAGCTGCATAGCGTGATCCTCAGCCAGTCAATTATACAAAGGAAATACTCATTTCATTTTATGTGGACTTACATTTCCTTTTTAATAAATCATATAGTTTAGTATTGGAAGTGAGTCTAAAACTGTGTTTTTTGTTTTTTTATCTGAAGTACTATTTATTTATTGAAGTACTATTATAGACCTTTTTCCTGAGTAAACGATGAGCGCCACCATTACGAATTCTAACTTCCGATTGGATGCTCTTCTGTTCCGGTGTCCATAGGAACCCATTCAAATAGTGTTCAACTGTTTCTATAGTCAGCAGCTTTGTGTCATCTACACGCTCATTAATCTTTGAGGAGTGAGGCACTGACAAATGATGGTCATTGCGACATTGCAAAGTGATGGGTACTATTTTAAAACATTTTACTAGGTTTAACATTAGATTAACAGATCGTAATATACGCTAATTTGACTAGAAACCCTGGAGACCGGAAATGCAAAGCATTCTTCAAGTTAAAAGTCAGGCATGACTTCCGCGTTTAGGGAAAACGCTTATATTTCTACTCCAATTCATTTTTTTAAAAATATAAACATTTAATTATAAACCCGCAATTCTGAAAAATGAGGTCAGAATTGCATAATATAAACTTGCAATTGTATATAAAGTCAGAATTGTGAAATATAAAATCAGAATTGCGAGATGTAAACTTGCTGTGGCGAGTTATAAAGTCAGAATTGCGAGACATAGTAACAGAGAAATATTCTGAGATAGTTCTGAGAAATTTTCCCAATTCTGACAAATAATCGGAACTGCATGATATAAAGTCAGAGTTGCAAGACAAAGTTGTGATTCCGTGAAATAAAGTCAGAATTGCATGATATAAACTCACAACTGTCAGTTAGAATTGCAAGACATAGTCACATTTGTTAAATATAAACTCGCAGTTCTGACTTTTTTCTCAGAATTGTGAGAAATAAAGAAATAAAGTAGGAATTGCGTGATATAAATTTGCAATTGTGAGTTATAAAGTCAGATTTGTGACATAAACTCAACTGAGTCAGAATTACGAGACAGTCACAGTTCTAAGAAATAAAGTCAGAATTGCGAGATATAAACGTACAATTATGACTTTTTTTCCTCAGAACTGCAAGTTTATATCTCACAGTTGTGAGGAGTTTTTTTTGCAATTCTGACTTTATAACACACAATTACGAGTTAAGTCAGAATTGTGAGATATAAACTCAGAGAACATATCAGTCTGTTTTCCCCCTCAAAATGGGACTTTATAACTTGCAATTGCAAGTTTATATCTAACAGTTCTGAGGAAAAAAAAAAATCTGATTTGTGAGATAAAAAGTCACAATAACCTTTTTTTATTTTTTATTCAGGGTTTCCATACTAAATTAAACAGGTTGCGTGACAAAGAAAAAGGATTACTGCAGTTTAGCCAGAAAGGAAGTTACAGTTTAGCATGCAAATATGGCGGAATTCAACATTACTGAAACAACTAAAAGAAATTACTATTAATCTCTTTTGCACTCATTGCTTGGATGACAGTGATTACCGGTTAGGTTCCCAAACTCTGAAATAACCACAGGAAATAATCACATTTTGACATGGATGGAAATACCTATTTAGAAAAGAGAATCACAATCCATATTTGGATACTGAGCTTGAGTTTAACACTTAGAGTGAGTTTTTAGAGACAGATTGTCAGGAGAGAATTTTTTTTTTGGATTCAGTACGAACTTAGACAGCTAAGTGTATTTCCAGGCTGCTCACGACAAGAAGATGCCACCACGGCAAATCCTGATCAAAGTGCTTGCTGTGGAGCAAGAGTTCTGCCTGTTTTCTTGTACTTCAGCTGTGCAAACACTTAGAGCAAGGGCACCTGAACATAAATATTCCCTCTAGACACTCTTTCTCCTGTTATGAGGAATATTCTGGATAGATTTCACAGTGACAGAAGAAGGGAATATATTGCACTCACATTCTGTTTAGCAAGCAAATGTTGACCTGAAATCACATATGTGACCCTGGACCACAAAACCAGTCGTAAGTAGCATGGGTATATTTGTAGCGATAGGCAAAAAATACATTGTTCGGTTCAAAATAATCCATTTTTCTTTCATACCAAAAATCATTAGGATATTAAGTAAAGATCATGTTCCATGAAGATATTTTGTAAATTTCCTACTGTAAATATATCAAAAGCTAAATTTTGATTAGTAATATGCATTGTCTAAGAACTTTAAAGGTGATTTTCTCAATATTTTTTTCAAATAGTTGTATCTCTGCCAAATATTGTCCTATCCTAACAAACAATGGAAAGTGTATTCATTCAGGTTTGATGGTGTGTAAGTCATCCAAAAAGTCCAGGGTCACATATTGTCCCAGAATTCATGATTGTTTTGATGCTATAATACATGCTTTTCATATTTCTAGTGCTATTCTTGGCTTTTCTAACTACGCCTCTGTTTTCTTAATAAGACTTTGTGGAAGCCACCCGCAGCGTTTATCAGGAGAAGCTGGAGGAGGTGGGACTTGGACAGGGTCCCTTCATGTTCTCCTATCAGGAAGCAGCTAGTTTGATGGACACCTCTGCCTTTCATTCCCCAGTAAGTAGACCCGCGGGATTTAGTATCGGAGCACTGTGACTTTGATTGGAGCTAAACTTGAGCGCAATCCTCAGAGCACCTCCTCACTTTGAGACTTCACTTTCTCCTGAAGTTGAGCATGTCGGGAGATTTACTCAGGGTTCTTAAAGGAGCTTTTCTGCTGCTCAGGAAAGTTATCAAAGCTGTCTTTTAAGCTCTTAAATGCCTCAGTTGTCAGAGTTTGCCTGTTCTGTGCCCTTTGCTTTTGGATGTGTCTCATATCAATGTATGAGCACTGAATTGGTGCTGGTTTTAA
The DNA here is from genome assembly GCA_019740295.1 of Labeo calbasu. Taxonomy (NCBI): domain Eukaryota; kingdom Metazoa; phylum Chordata; class Actinopteri; order Cypriniformes; family Cyprinidae; genus Labeo; species Labeo calbasu. The sequence continues at coordinate 32,122 of JAHKKF010525884.1, forward strand.
TGTTCTTTTCAGATCTCGGAGGTCACAAACTTATGAAAGAGTTGTTATAGGAGTGTCACTCTCTCTTTCAGACCTATGAGTCAGAGTGCAGCTACAGTAGTGAGGAACTGGAGGAGTTTCAGACTGAAGTCAAACAACTCCAGCTGCAAATGAAACAACTTAAAGTGAGTACTGCATTGTGTTGCTTCCTACATGCAAGGTCTGAAATGTACACTCTTTAAAGGATTAGTTTACCCAAAAATGAAAATTCTGTCATTAATTACTCACCCTCATGTCGTTCCAAACCTGTAAGACCTTCGTTCATCTTCTGAACACAAATTAATATATTTTTAATGAAATCTGAAAGCTTTCTGACCCTGCATAGAAGGCAACGCAGCTGACACGTTTAGGGCTGCCATTAACGACTATTTTTATATTGATTAATCTATCAAATAATTTATCAATTAATTTCCCACAAAAAAAATCAACATTTATTTAGGAGAAAAATGTAAATACACAGTATTTCTGAAAATAAATAAATACCTTCATTTTTTTAATAATAAAATCAACTAATTGGAGCCTCTTTTGATAACTAAAATTTAATGAAACCATTAAAATGGAATCCAGAAAAGTAATGGAAAACACAGACTTTGGTAAAAAAAAATAACTCAATTAATTAGACAGGCTATTTGATTAATACAATTTAATTCAACCATTAAAACAGAGTATAGAAAAAATTTAAATGGAAAAAAAATGACTTTGGGAATAAAACGGATTTCATAGGACCCTATAATTATAATTAATATAGCAAAGGCCTGCAGAGGGCGCCAACGGCCTGACGATTGTTTTTACACTTTACTGCATGATTTAATCCTGGTTTAATATTGATTAAACATCATTTAGTTCAAATGTCCATTTAATCTTTAAAGGAGAAGTCCACTTCCAAAACAACGATTTACAAATAATTTACTCACCCCCTTGTCATCCAAGATGTCTTTTTGTCTTCAGTCGTAAAGAAATTATGGTTTTTGAGGAGAGCATTTCAGGATTTTTCTTCATATAATGGACTTCATGTCGTCCTCATGTCGACCCTTCTTCCTCAGCTGGGATCGTTTAGAGTCCTTTGAAGTTGCATTTAAACTACATTTTGGAAGTTCAAAATCAGAGGCACAATTGAAGTCCACTACATGAAGAAAAATSCTGAAATGCTTTCCTCAAAAACCATAGTTTCTTTACGACTGAAGACAGAAAGACATGAACATCTTGGATGACAAGGGGGTGAGTAAATTATGTGTAAATTGTTGTTTTGGAAGTGGACTTCTCCTTTAATATGTAGCCATTTCTTTACGACATAAATGCTATAACCACTATACTATAACATCAAAATGTGTAAACTCAGAGTGAGGGGTTGAGCTTTTATTTTGAAATCGCGATGAACAGTTAGCATATTGAGATATTGTAAATATGTATTTTCCTGTGTTTGCATAGATTTACGCAAATGAACGTTATAATAAACCCAAACTCACAGTAACATGCAGAGATGAAGTTTGAGACCCTCCACACATGTAAATGATAACAGTTTGTGTAGCAGCATTTAGCTGTGAACCGAGCCGCCCTGACACGCACGTATGTAACCGTCTAGAATCGATAAATCGCAACAGCCCTAGACACGTTCAAGACACAGAAACGTAGTAAGGACGTTGTTAAAATGGTCCACTATGTGATTAGCATACATTTTGAACAGAGAACAATTTTAAGTTTGAACCCTGCTTGACTTTCTATTAGCATTAAAAAGCCTTTGTGACATGAACATTTATTGCAATGCTCTCAGGTGTTACTGAAAGACACGGAAGACAGTAAAAAGACTCTGGAGGAGGAACTGCAAAAGACAGCTGAGGTAAGGCCTCCAGCATCTCAAATAGACACGATTTGTTTGATGTGACTTAAATGCCTCAAAATAAGTCGTTCATAATCACATATTAAGAGGCATGTGTGCGATGCCCATTTCACCTCACTGTAACTTGAGTATGCCAAATATAAACCTATAGTAATCAACACAAGTATCTTAACTTCTTCATGCATTTAAAATATTTGTGCATTTCCATGTATGTGGATGAAACAGAAGGCCACAGCCACAGTGGAGGAGAATAAGTCTCTGAAGAGTAAGCTGCAGGTAGCAGAGGCTGTTCAGAGACAGACTAACAGTGCTGAGCAAGACTATGAGGAGGTCATTCAGCTCCTGGAGGCTGAAATCAAAGATCTGAAGAACCAGCTAGCCGGAAAGAAACAGAGAGGCCTGGAGGCTACTAAGGTAAATCTTCCTCATCACATCTCTCTGTTTGCTGAAGGTGATTTATATAATTTGTAATTAGATTTACAAGATGATGCAATGACTGAAAACTTTTGTAGACTGCAATGAGTTGGCAGGTAAATGTCATCCAGTACAACACAATCCTGTTTGTGATGAACTAGTTTTAAACAGTGTTATTTTAGTATTAGTATGTCATAATGAATTTTGAATTAGCTGTTATGTTTTACATTTTCATTTTAGTAAATTTGTCATTTTTATTAGCTTTTTAAAATTCTATTTTATTTAGTACTTTAACTAAGACTTGTTTTATTTCAGTTAGTTACTAAGGCAGCAATTCTAGTTTTTTTTGTGAAGTTTTCATTGAATAGATATATTTTAGATTTATTTTAATTGACGAAAATGACTTTTAATAGTTTTCGTTTTGGTAAACGGTAAATACACCGGTTTTAAAACCCATTTTCATCACAGGAGGATGTGATGGAGCTGAACAGGAGGCTCAACATCATTGACAGCCAGCTGAGAAGGTCTGAACTCACACGGAAACACCTGGAGATATCCAACAAGAAGCTCCTTGGCTTTGCACAGGTAAACACAAACCACATTTTTGACTTGAAAGGGTCGTTCACCCAAAAAATGAAAATTAACGCATGATTTACTCACCCTCAAGCCTAGGTGTAAACGACATTCTTCTTTCAGACAAATACATTTGGAGTTACATTAAAAAATGTTCTGGCTCTTCCAAGATTTATAATGGCAGTGAATGGCTGTTGAGATTTGAAGCCCAAAAAAATGCATCCATCCATTATAAAAAGTACTCCACACGGCTCCGGGGGGTTAATAAAGGCCTTCTGAAGAGAAATGATGCATTTTTGTAAAAAAAATATCCATATTTAACATTTCATAAACTCTAATCTCTAGCTTCCACTAACTCTCGTACACGTTTAGGAGAGAGTGGCGTTCCAGTGGATGCAAATTCTGTCATCATGTACTCATTCTCATATCATTTTAAACCTGTATGAGTTTCTTCTGTTAAACAGAAAAAGATGATCTTTTGAAGAATTCTACTAACCAAACAATTAACGGTAGCCATTGTCCTTTAATATAATTTTTTTCCATACTATGGAAGTCAATGGCTAACATCAACTGTGTACCAACATTCCTCAAAATATCTTTTTTTTGTTTAGCAAAAGAAAGAAATTCATGTGTGTAATTATCTATGACATTCATGAGTGAATGATGAAACAATTAGCATTTTTGGGTGAACTATCGCTTTTGTATGTCTGTATCAGTGATGCTTTGAAAACACAAAAAAAACATCTAAGTTTAAAATCTGCATTCTGTTTTTACAGAATGTCCACAAAGTTCTTACCAGTAGCAGCTTATTTGGGAATGAAACTGGGTAAGTTTCTCAAGACAAACACTGAAGATTGCAGTGTGTCTCCCATCAGAGATCATGACTTACCTTCCCCATCCTACAGGTGCGCAAGAGCGTCTCCGGCGACTGACAGTCCAGACACACCCTCACCGATCCCAGACTCTGCCTGCCAGCTCGCAGCTGAGGCCAAAGAGCTTGTAGATGGTGTCTGCTCACTTTGCACTGAGGATCACAGTAAGTGACAAATGTGCACTAGATCAACAGTTCTGGGGATCCAGTCTGAGTGACCGCTTGATAGGATAGTTCATCCAGAAATGACCCTCACTCTCAAGCCGTCCTAGGTGTGTATGACTTCCTTTTCTCAGATGAATCCAGTCAGAGTAACATCAAAAAATGTCCTGGCTTTTTCAGGCTTTTTCTTGGCATGCGCAACGCCGACGTCCCACGTCATCCGCCCGCAACTGTTAAAGTGATTATTACGATTTGAATATGGATTTTTTTTTTTACAAAGCGTCGATTTGCTACAGAAGGCCTTTATATAAGAGTTGTGTAAGGCACTTTTTATTATGAATGGATGCACTTTATTGGACTTGTTTTGACCTGTTGAGGAGAAAAATCTGCCTATTGCCATGATAAAGCTTGAAAGAGCCAGGACATTTTTTAATATAACCCTGATTGGATTCGTCTGAAATAAGTCATATACGCCTAGGATGCCATGAGGGTGAGTAAATAATGGGCTAATTTTAATTTTTGGGTGAACTAACCCTTTAAAGCCTCTCTCCTTGAATCTGATTGTTCGAAACCGCTTCAGTCTGTTTGAGTAGAGTGTGACTTACATAATCTGGGACATTAGGGCAATTTCTGGCCTTTTTTCTCATTGTTTGTCATTATTATTCACAAAATGCTTGTTTGTTTCGCAGAATTACTCCAGTATGTAGAGGGAGACGTTGTGAAGGCTGAAGAGGACTGTGATTCAGAGTGAGTGGCTGCTTTTTGTTGTGTTATGAAGCAATCAGCATTTTCCCCTTTAACTGCTGCTGTCAGCTGAGTTTAGCTCAGGCCAAATGTTCATTTCACTGTCACAAAACCTTTCACTAAAACTGCTGGTCTTGCAAAGTCTATTAGTTATCCAGTTTGACAAGGAGTTTTGAAAAACACCAAAGCAGGTGTCACGCAGCTCATATTTTAAACATTTAGAGTTTTAAATGGTATTAATCATGCCATTTTGAAGTGAAAACAATCAGGGCGGCCTTGTCATTGGGTCAATCCTAACCAAAATGGTCAAAGGTGCATTTTAGAAGAACAGTGGAGGCAAAACCAGATTTATTAGTCTTTGTTAGTTTTATTAGTCTTTAATTATCATTCTTATTATTTAACTGGATTATTGTTATATATTTTATTTAATTATTGAACATGTTCTGGACTATTTTTTTCTTCAGTAAATGTTGCATATTTATACTTATACATGTATGTGAATATGTATACATATAAAATTTTTTGTAATGTATTACTTCAAAGAAATTAAAATCTATAATATTAAACGTTAAATATTATTGTAACAATTAAATTTTTTTACATTTTCTTAATTCAGCTTTAACTGTTCTTAAATCTAACAGTTTTAAAAGGAACGCCTGGGTATTAAAGGGGTCATCGGATGCCCATTTTCCACAAGTTGATATGATTCTTCAGGGTCTTAATGAAAAGTCTCTAATATACTTTGATTAAAAATTTTTAATGGTTTTGTAAAACAGCACCCTTTTTACCTTGCCAAAATCAGCTCTGCAAAAATCATCTCATTCTAAGGGGTTGTTCCTTTAAATGCAAATGAGCTCTGCTCATCCCGCCCCTCTCTTCTCTCAGTGGAAAGACGGTCTTGTTTACATTAGCCGCATTTAGCCGGTAAACTTCCTAACTACCACGTTATAAGGAAAGGCGATCGCAAAGATTCATAAAAAACGCTTATACTCACTTCTGCTGTAAGTGAAGCTGGATCATGAA